>LNAC01000595.1:109346-198873 GCA_002007465.1 Ailurus styani
AGGAGCCCTGTTTCCCCCCCCCCCTCTCTCTGCCTGCCTCTCTGCCTCCTTGTGATCTCTCTCCCTCTGTGAAATAAATAAATAAATCTTTAAAAAAAAAAGTTTCGCCAAATGTATGTTTAAAAACCACATATATCTACCAATGAGTATATTGATTTCTCAGTATTATTCCCCCCCAGTAGAAAAAGTCCTGTAAACACAAGAACTACTGACTGGGGCGCCTGGGTGGCTCAGTGGGTTAAAGCCTCTGCCTTCGGCTCAGGTCATGATCTCAGGGTCCTGGGATCGAGGCCCGCATCGGGCTCTCTGCTCGGCAGGGAGCCTGCTTCCTCCTCTCTCTCTACCTGCTTCTCTGCGTACTTCTGATCTCTCTCTCTCTGTCAAATAAATAAAATCTTAAAAAAAAAAAATTACTGACTGAAGATATTACTGCAAGAATAACTCTTTGCTAGGTATTACTGTGGAAGATATTTTTTGCAATTTTAAAATAGCCTACCCTTGATTTCATTCTACTTTTGAAAACTCAGAATAGTATTAACCTATATATATAAAGTATAACATTTTAATATGTTTGCAGTTTTAAAGAAATTTCTAGATTTATTTTTAAATACTTGATGTTTTAGAGGATTTTAAGAATTATACGTTATTTGTCCACCTGATACAGATATTATTCTAAGCTCTAACCACTCCTTTCTATTCCTTAAAATATATTTTAAAAATATATAACTATAGTAGGTTTTAATACCAGTAAAATCATCCATGTGGATTCAAATATTCAGTGTTTTACTCATGTCCAGAGGCAGAGGATGAAACTAGGCTGTAATGCCAATGATTAGGGCTAACCATATATTAAATGATTATTTTTTTATTGGGTAGGTTCAAAATGATCTCTATATGGCTTTTCATCTTTTTGTGTATCTTTTATGTGCTCAATCTTTTATGAGCATAATGCTTATTTATACATGTTTAAGGTTTTTTTATGTAATTAAAAAAATAACAGCAAGAAAAATCATGGACATACTAGACACAAAAAGAAAGTTTAATTAGGGGACTCCTGGATGGCTCAGTCAGTTAAACTTCTGCCTTCGGCTCAGGTCATGATCCCATAGTCCTGGGATTGAGCCCCGCATGGGGTTCCCTGCTCAGCGAGGAGCCTGCTTTTCCCTCTCCCTCTGCCTGCTGCTTCCCCTGCTTGTGTTCTCTCTCTCTCTCTCTCTCTCTCAAATAAATAAAATCTTTAAAAAGAAAGTTTAATTAGAATATTTATTATGTTACAAAAACAGTTTTATGTCTTCCTTCCCAATCCATATACCTTCTCTTTGTTTTTTCTCCGTATTGAATTATCACAGAGTTATATAGTACAGTGTTGAGAGGAGTGGTAAGAGGGGACATTCTTGCCTAAGATATATGATCTTACTGGGAAAACCAAGTTTCTCACCGTTAAGTATGATATTTCCTGTAGATTTTTTGTAGATGTTGTTTATTAAGTTGAAGTTCTATATTCCTAGTTCACTGAGAGTTTTTATCATAAATGGGCATTGGATTTTTGTCAAATGCTTTTTCTGCATCTCTTGGTATGATAATGTGATTTTTGTTTTTTATATATTCATGTGATGAATTGTATTAATTTATTTTCAAATGTTGAACCAGCCTTGCATACCTGGGATAAATCCCACTTGGTCATAGTATAAAATTCTTTTTATAGTTCTTTAGATTAAGACCTATGGATGCTTATATTTGGTTCTGGATTTTTACATTTGTATTCATAAGAGATACTGGTCTATAGTTTTCTTGTATTATCTTTGTCTGTTTTGGTATTAGAATAACGCTGTCCTCATAGAATGAATTAAGAATTATTCCCTCTGCTTCTATCTTTTGAAAGAAATGTAGAGAATTCGATATAATTTATTTCTTAAAATGTTTGGTAGATTTCATAGATGGACTCCTATGGGTCTGAATCTTTCAGTTTGGTACGTTCTTACTGATTCAATTTCTTTCATAGCTATGGCATAGTCAAATCATCTGTTTCTTCTTGTATGAGTTTTGGCAGATTGAACCTTTCAAGAAGGTAGTACATTTTATCTAGGTTATCAAATTAGTGGGCAAAGAGTTGTTCATAGTATCCCTTTATTATCTTTTTAATTTCCATAGACTCTAAAGTGATGTCCCCTCTTTCATTTCTGTTATTAGTATTTGTGACCTCTCTTTTTTGTCTTAGTATGATTAAAGGATTATCAGCTTTTTTTCTTATCTTTAAAAAATAGCTGTTGGTTTTGTTGATTTCCTCTATTGATTTTCTGTTCTTGATTTCATTGAATTCTGCTGTACTTTTTTTTTCTTCTTTTTTGGACTTAATTTGCTCTTGTTCTAGTTTTCAAGGTAGAAATTTATAGTCCTAGCCACAAAAATCAGACAAGAAAAATAAATTCAAGGCATCCATATTGATAAAGAAGAAGTTGGGGAATTAGTTTTAGATCTTTGTTCTTTTTTAATATATCCATTTAATACTACAAGTTTCCCTCTAAACACTCCTTTCAGCACATTGCACAAATTTTGATGTTTTGTTTTCATTTCAGTTTAGTTAAAAATACTTTTAAATTTCTCTTGAGACTTCTACTTTGACTCATGTGTTACTTAGAAATGTGTTGTTTAATCTCCATGTATTTTAGAATTTTTAACTGTCTCTCTGTCACTGATTTCTAGTTTAATTTGATTGTTGTATGAGAGCAGATACTGTGTGATTCCTATTACTTTTTCAACTCTGATAGGTTTGTTTTATTGCACAGAGCATAGTCTGTCTTGGCAATTGTCCCATGTAAGCTTGAGAGAAATCTGTAGTCTGCTGTTGTTGGATGAAGTAGTCTGTAGACATCTAGTATGTCCAGCTGATTGATTCTGCTGCTGAGTTCAGCTGTGTCTTTACTGATTTTCTGCCTGCGGGGTCTGTCCATTGCGAAGAGGAATGTTGAGGTCTCCAGCTATGACAGTGGATTCATCTATTTTACCTTGCAGTTCTCCAAGTTTTTACCTCATGTAATTTGAATGCTCTATCATTAGGTACTTACATGTTAAGACTTGTTATGTCTTCTCGATCTTTTTAACACTGGTAATTTCTTTTTAGGAGTACGTCTCCCTTTGCTTTTAAATATATCTCAACAGGAGCCTTTGATATGATTTTTAAGTCTCTTTTTGAATTATGGTAAAATACAAAGAACACAACACTTGTCTTAACGATTTTCAAGTGTACAGTTCGGTGGCACTAAGTACATTCACATTACTGTGCAACCATCACTGTCATCCATCCAAGAATTCATGTAGAATAACTGTAACTCTGTACCTTTTTAAAAAAAAAATAACCCTTTTCATCCTCTCCCATCCCCTGGTAGCCACCATTTTACTTTCTGTCTCTGTGAATTTGACTACTTTAGATGCTTCATGTAAGTAGGATGATACAGTATTTGTCGTCTTTTTTTTTTAAAGGTTTTATTTATTTATTTGACAGAGTGAGAGAGATCACAAGTAAGCAGAGAGGCAGGCAGAGGGAGAGGGGGAAGGAGGCTCCCTACTAAGCAGAGAGCCCCATGCGATCCCAGGACCCTGAAATCATGACCTGAGCTGAAGGCAGAGGCTTAACCCACTGAGTCACCCAGGCGCCCCTGTCTTCTTGTGACTGGCATATTTCACTTAGTATAATGTCTTCAGGGTTTATCTGTGTTCTAGGAAATGGCATGCCCTTCCTTTGTAGGGTGAATAATATTTCATTGTATGTATTTGAACATTTTATTTATCTATTCATCTGTTAATGGGCACTTGGGTTGCTTCCACATTTTCGCTATTGTAATGCTGCTATGCACATGGATGTACAAGTATTTCTCTTCAAGTCCCTTATTCCAGTTCTTTAGGTATTATACCTAGAAGAGGAATTACTGGATAAAACTGTAGCTATATTTTTAGTCTTTGAGGAGTTGCCTAATATCATCCATAGTAACTGCACCATTTTATATTATCAACAACAGTCCACAAGGATTTCAGTTTTTCAACATCCTCAGCAACACTTGTTATTTCCTTTCCTTTCTATTCCTTTCCTTTCCTTTCCGTTCTTTTCTCCTTCCTTCCTTTTCTCTTTCTCTTTCTTTTCGTTCGTTCTTTTCTTGCTTTCTTTCTTTCTCTTCATCCTTCCTTCCTTTCTCTCTCTTCCCTCTCCTTTCTTTTCCTTCCTCTCCTTTTCTTCTTCCTCTCCTTTTCTTCTTTCTTTCTCTCTCTCTCTCTCTCTCTCTCTCTTTCTTTCTTTCTCTTGCTCCTTCCTTCCTCCCTTCCCTTTCTTTTTTCTTTTCTTTTCTTTTCTTTCATCATACATGTTCTAATAGCTGTGAGATCACGTTGATGTTATTTGGGTTGATCACTTTAATATCCATCTAAGCTAATGAATCCTCTTCAGTGGTGAGTGATTTTCCCTTATACTCACCAGACCCATACCAGCTCATATAGAGAGATAGCTCTTGTTTATAAATTGCAGTGTGAGTAATGGCCCATAAAAACTCCTTCTGTAGGATCTACTTAGTGCCCTCTTGGGGCATGGGGAGGATACATCCAGCTTCCACTGGCAGGCCAGTCTTTCTCTTGACACCACCAGTTGTCTGTCTTCTCAGTTATATCTCTCTAGCAGGAAACCAGGAGAGTGATTAAGTTATGAATGTGTATTCAAGATGTTAGTTTCATCAAAATTTTCAAAATAATTTCACAAAAGGTGAATACTTCTAAAATGCTTATAGGTGGAATTTTCATTTGTATTAGTTTGTATTTCTCTTAAAATTTGCTTGAAACAAACACTGCCAAATAGTGCCCATTATTCAAGGCAGTGTGATAATAACATAAACAGACAAAAAAATAAATATTAGCAAGGATCAAATAAAACCCATGTAATAAGACAATATGGGGGTACCTGGCTGGCTCAGTCAGAAGAGCACACAATTTCTTAGTCTTGAAGCCATGAGTTTGATCCCCACATTTGATGTAGAGACTACTTAAAATCTAAAAAAAATGTATCTATAGGGCGCCTGGGTGGCTCAGTGGGTTAAAGCCTCTGCTTTCGGCTCAGGTCATGATCTCAGGGTCCTGGGATCGAGGCCCACATCGGTCTCCCTGCTCAGCGGGGAGCCTGCTTCCCCCCTCTCTCTCTCTGCCTGCCTCTCTGCCTCCTTGTGATCTCTCTCCCTCTGTGAAATAAATAAATAAATAAATCTTTAAAAAAATGTATCTATATTCCTATATATAATTGTCTAGTTATAAGTCCTAATACCGTATGTTGAAAATTTAGTAAAACTATTGAGAGTCCCGCACATTAACTGAGGACAATACAGGTTTTACAATTTTTAATTTACGTGTGCTATTGTTTTAGTGTGTCCTTACATTTTGTATTGTAACTTTTTAATTAATTTTTTACCTTCATTTCTATCTCATTTCTCTTTCCCTCCACAGATGATCATTCTAATATATATGCTTGGTTGTATGCCTTTTATACTATATGTGCTATCCTTTTTGAGTGTAATTTTCCTTCTATTTATTACTTTTTTCCCTTCAGTCTGTATCTTAAAGATCCATCTTTGTTATAATATATGCGTCCAATTAATTATTTCCTATTGCTGCAAAACACTCTGTGAGGTGTACTCGTCATATTTTCCCTTTTTGCCCTCTCATTGCCTAACTTCCACAGAGTCTGAGCATCTCCTTACAGGTCATTTGATCTTTAAAGTGTCTTCTTATATAAATTCCTTGTAAATCTCTCTTACATATTTGCCTGTGTTGTCATTTTCCTATTTCCTTTTTGTAGTTATTTTTATAATTTAGCTTTTAGTCTTTAATGCATTTATATTCCTATTGTTGTTATGGTGAGACTTATTAATTGCTATTTTTCTCTCATTTTTTTTTAATTTTATTTTTATTATTTGCCCAAGGGGTACAGGTCTGTGAATCATCAGGCTTACATCTTTCACAGCATTCACCAAAGCACAAACCCTCCCCAATGTCCATAACCCATCCACCCTATCCCTACCCTCCCACCCCCCAGTAACCCTCAGTTTGTTTTATGAGATTAGAAGTCTCTTATGGTTTGTCTCCTTCCCCATCCCATCTTGTTTCATTATTTTTCCCTCCCTACCCCCCACAACCCCCCACCCTGCCCCTCAAGTTCCTCATATCAGAGAGATCATATGATAATTGTCTTTCTCTGATTGACTTATTTCGCTCAGCATAATACCCTCCAGTTCCATCCATGTCGTTGCGAATGGCAAGATTTCGTTTCTTTTGATAGCTGCATAATATTCCATTGTATATATATACCACATCTTCTTTATCCATTCATCTGTTGATGGACATCTAGGTTCTTTCCATAGTTTGGCTATTGTGGACATTGCTGCTATAAACATTCGGGTGCACGTGCCCCTGAGGAACACTACCTTTGTGTCTTTAGGATAAATACCCAGTAGTGCGATTGCTGGGTCGTAGGGTAGCTCCATTTTCAACTTTTTGAGGAATCTCCATACTGTTTTCCAGAGTGGCTGCACCAGTTTGCATTCCCACCAACAGTGTAGGAGGGTTCCCCTTTCTCCGCAACCTCGCCAACATCTGTCATTTCCTGACTTGTTGATTTTAGCCATTCTGACTGGTGTAAGGTGGTATCTCGCTGTGGTTTTGATTTGTATTTCTCTGATGCCGAGTGATGTTGAGCACTTTCTCATGTGTCTGTTGGCCATTTGGATGTCTTCTTTGGAGAAATGTCTGTTCATGTCTTCTGCCCATTTCTTGACTGGGTTATTTGTTTTATGGGTGTTGAGTTTGAGAAGCTCTTTATAGATTTTGGATACTAGCCCTTTATCTGATATGTCATTTGCAAATATCTTCTCCCATTCTGTCAGTTGTCTTTTGGTTTTGTTGACTGTTTCCTTTGCTGTGCAAAAGCTTTTAATCTTGATGAAGTCCCAATAGTTCATTTTTGCCCTTGCTTCCCTTGCCTTTGGTGAGGTTCCTAGGAAGAAGTTGCTGCGGTTGAGGTCGAAGAGGTTGCTGCCTGTGTTCTCCTCGAGGATTTTGATGGATTCCTTTCTCACATTGAGGTCTTTTATCCATTTTGAGTCTATTTTTGTGTGTGGTGTCAGGAAATGATCCAGTTTCATTTTTCTGCATGTGGCTGACCAGTTTTCCCAACACCATTTGTTGAAGAGACTGTCTTTTTCCCACTGGACATTCTTTCCTGCTTTGTCGAAGATTAGTTGACCATAGAGTTGAGGGTCCATTTTTGGGTTCTCTATTCTGTTCCACTGGTCTATGTGTCTGTTTTTGTGCCAGTACCATACTGTCTTGATGATGACGGCTTTGTAATAGAGCTTGAAATCTGGAATTGTGATGCCGCCAACTTTGCTTTTTTTTTTCAACATTCCTTTGGCTATTCGGGGTCTTTTCTGGTTCCATATAAATTTTAGGATTATTTGTTCCATTTCTTTGAAATAAATTGCTGGTATTTTGATGGGGATTGCATTAAATGTGTAGATTGCTCTAGGTAGCATAGACATTTTCACAATATTTATTCTACCCATCCATGAGCATGGAATGTTTTTCCACTTCTTTGTGTCTTCCTCAATTTCTTTCATGAGTACTTTATAGTTTTCTGAGTACAGATTCTTTGCCTCTTTGGTTAGGTTTATTCCTAGGTATCTTATGGTTTTGGGTGCAATTGTAAATGGGATTGACTCTTTAATTTCTCTTTCTTCTGTTTTGTTGTTGGTATATAGAAATGCAACTGATTTCTGTGCATTGATTTTATATCCCAACACTTTACTGAATTCCCGTATGAGTTCTAGCAGTTTTGGAGTGGAGTCCTTTGGGTTTTCCACATAAAGTATCATATCATCTGCAAAGAATGAGAGTTTGACTTCTTCCTTACCGATTTGGATCCCCTTTATTTCTTTTTGTTGTCTGAATCCTGAGGCTAGGACTTCTAGTACTATGTTGAATAGCAGTGGTGATAGTAGACAGCCCCTCCATGTTCCTGACTTTAGGGGAAAAGCTCTCAGTTTTTCTCCATTGAGAATGATACTCACTGTGGGTTTTTTGTAGATGGTTTTGATGATATTGAGGTATGTACCCTGTACGCCTACACTGTGAAAAATTTCGATCAAGAAAGGGTGCTGTACTTTGTCAAATGCTTTTTCAGCATCTATTGAGAGGAGCATATGGTTCTTGTTCTTTCTTTTATTAATGTCTTGTATCACACTGATTGATTTGTGAATGTCAAACCAACCTTGCATCCCAGGAATAAATCCCACTTGGTCGTGGTAAATAATCCTTTTAATGTGCTGTTGGATCCTATTGGCTAGTATTTTGTTGAGGATTTTTGCATCTGTGTTCATCAAGGATATTGGACTCTAATTCTCCTTTTTGATGGGGTCTTTTCCTGATTTTGGGATCAAGGTAATGCTGGCCTCATAAAATGAGTTGGAAGTTTTCCTTCCATTTCTATTTTTTGGAACAGTTTCAGGAGAATAGGTATTAATTCTTCTTTAAATGTTTGGTAGAATTCCCCTGGCAAGCCGTCAGGCCCTGCGCTCTTGTTTGTTGGGAGATTTTTGATGACTGCTTCCATCTCCTTACTGGTTATGTGTCTATTCAGGTCTTTAATTTCTTCGTGGTTCAGTTTTGGTAGTTTATATTTCTCTAAGAATGCATCCATTTCTTCCACATGTCAAATTTGCTGGTGTAGAGTTGCTCATAATACATTCTTAGAATTGTTTGTATTTCTTTGGTGTTGGTTGTGATCTCTCCTCTTTCATTCATGATTTTATTAATTTGAGTGCTTTCTCTTTTCTTTTGGATAAGTCTGGCCAGGGGTTTATCAATCTTAATTCTTTCAAAGAACCAGCTCCTGGTTTTGTTGATTTGTTCCAGTGTTCTTTTGGTTTCTATTTCATTGATTTCTGCTCTGATCTTTATGATTTCTCTTCTCCTGCTGGGTATAGGCTTTCTTTGGTGCTCTTTCTCCAGCTCCTTTAGGTGTCGGGTTAGGTTGTGTACTTGAGACCTTTCTTGTTTCTTGAGAAAGGCTTGTATTGCTATATACTTTCCTCTCAGGACTGCTTTTGCTGTGTGAGTTGCTCTCTCTGGTGATTCAGGGAAAGGCAGAAGGCCAGCCCTTTGCCCGTCTCCCACTCACCACTGTAGCACACATTGCCATATATTTGGAAATAAATGTTATAATAAGTATGTACCTTATTTATTAAAAAGACAAATTTTAGGAAGTGGCATAAAGAGCCCTGAATAAGTGAAAAAATAAAAGATATATCAGAGTAAAAATAATTCAATATTTAAAATTTTAGCTCTTCATTAAATTATTCTAAAATTCATTTGGGAGACTGAATGAGAAAAAACATGAGGATGAAAATGTAACCTACTGGGTTCCTGGGTGGCTCAGTGGGTTAAGTTTTTGCCTTCAGCTCAGGTCATGATCTCAGGGTCCTGGGATTGAGCCCCGCATCAGGCTTTCTGCTCAGCGGGGAGTCTGCTTCTCCCTCTCCCTCTGCCTGCCTCTCTGCCTGCTTGTGATCTTTCTCTCTGTCAAATAAATAAATAAAATCTTAAAAAAAAGAAAAGAAAATGTAACCTACTAAAATGCAACAATAAGACTTAATCAACTCCAGTGTAGCAACTTTACTTCCCTTTATGTCTTTACTCTCTTGCATTTACACTATTTATGTCTTGATTACTTGCTTTATATACATTGAGAACCATATGAGATGGTATTTTAATTTTTTTTCAACCATGAAAAATAGATTCAAGAACACTAGAAAAATTTATTATATTTACTCATATTTTAGCTGTTTCTTTTTAATCCCTTTTTGATATTATCCTAAGGTTCATTCTTTTTTCATCTCCTTTATGCTTAAAGAAACTCCATTAGCCATTCATTTAAGTTATGTCTACTGGTGACAGATTCTCTTAGTTTTACTTCATTTGAAAAAGTCTTGGAAGAATGGGTTTTGGAGCCCCTGGGACCTGATTTGGGTTGAAGTCTAGGCTCTGCTCAGCGTTTGCTTTGGGGATGGGGGCAGAGTTTTAGTATTTCTTACTGCTTTTCTTTTCATGACACAAAAGGGAAACACTGACATAAAGTATGAGGGCAGGCGCGCCTGGGTGACTCAGTCCTTAAGTGTCTGCCTTCGGATCAGGTCATGATCCCAGCACCTGGGGACAAGTCCCACATTGGGCTCCCTGCTCTGTGGGAAGCCTGCTTCTCTCTCTCCCACTCCCCCTGCTTGTGTTCCCTCTCTCACTGTCTCTCTGTCAATTAAATAAATAAAATCTAAAAAAACCCAAACAAACAAAAAGAGTATGAGGGCAAATACATTGCCAAAACAAATACAGAATGTGTAAGATAAATTGTCAATATGGAAATCAGTTCAGAGTTGGGTAAATGGTTAAATTATAAGAAGACCATATTCCTTCAATTTCTGTAATTTAATTGTTACTGTACTAATGTCTGTTTTTACTATTATTAGTGTGTCCAATCACTTTTCATACTTTTATTGCCTTGGGTTCTTGGGATGGTTTAACGTCCATATGAATGAATGCGAGAGATGTGTCCTTGGCTAGTGGCAGAGTAATGAGTTGAAATTAAGAGGTTTTTCTTTTTTAAAATTTAGAAAGAATCGAAAATCAGAATATTAAATAAATAAAGCAACAATGTATGTGGAACAAAAATTAGATTAGCATATAACTACTTTTAAAAAATTGTTCTGATGTATATTGATATATATCAGAAAAATAAATAAATATAATCTATATTTGTATAACTTTTCTAGTGATTTATTTTTATGACTTTCTCATATTAGATTATTACCTTCACAGCGAGTCTCTTTTTTTTCCACCTTTTTATTCCTGATATCTAACATAGTACCTGTGAACATCAAATGTTTGCAGAATAAGTGAATGAATGGACAGATAAGCCAATAAGTAAATAAATCTCCCATTTTACTTTGGATGCATAATTTTGAAAATTATGGGGATAAGATTTGATATGTTATATTTAAAGAGGAATGATAGTAAATATATTAGAATGATATTCTATAGTCGCCCGCCATTAGGTTGATCCATGATTGGTTTTCAAAAGAATTCAGCCTTGTTTTCTTTTCTTACTACATAAAATGGTAATGGATATATTATTAAATCTCTTTTTCACTAGAAGGTCAGTTGTGAGATTGAAGAAATGGTTTTTATGTTATTGATTAAAGTGATCACACAACCTTCTGTGATGGTATTTGTTGAAAATCCATTGGGGCTCGTCATAGTTAATTAGTGGCTCTAGAAACTTCAGAAGTAGATTAATAGAAAATATTAGCAAAGCGAGTTAAGTTTGTAAATTAAGACCGACTTTATCAGTATTCATGCCTGTTATGTTGTTATGTGTCAGACAGTCCCCCTCTCCTTTAATCTTTAATTTAACTAATCATTCCTTTGATTCCACATCACTAGGACATCACTGACAGTCAAAGATTAACCTTGAAAAAGGCTTCTCTTCTTTAGTCATCAGGAAGATATGAAATTCCATTAATTAAGTGTAAATTTCCCATCCCCTTCAAGGCAAAAGTTATATGAGTCTCTGGGTGAAAAGATTTATCATATTTTTTTTTGGAGGGGGAAGGCTGTTCAGAAATCTATCTAGACACCTATAGTTGTTTTGCAAAGTTAATTTTGGTTTAACTGATTTGTGGCTCCAGTTTCTCTGTAATTCAACCAAGGAAGGACTGCTTGATTGTGTCTCACTCAGCAGAAAGAGGTGTCAGCCATATTTATCAACATCAGCACCCTAAAAGCTCGAACCTATGGAAATGTAATTCGTTTGGATCCTTTTTTCAAAATTTCTTTTTTTCTTCAGCTTATATTAAAAAAATACCTGTAAATTATGTATTTCACAGTTGCATGCTATAAATCTGTTGGAACAGCTTGCTTAATTTTCTGACTGCCATTCCCCTCAGTACTCCCCTCAATTCCACAGTTTTGATTATAAGCTTCAGACACAAAAGTTTTGTTGTTATTGTTGTTAATTTGTTATGAAAACAAAATAGTGGACCCTGAGATTAGTTATTTGGGGCTAACCATAAACATGTATGTATGTATGTATGTATGTATGTATGTATAGATAAAATAATATACATAGCAAGTATATATATTTATTTATAATGCTATATATAGCAAATATATAGTTTATTTATTTCTCTTTCTTTACAATGTGTCCATCATCATGATTTATTGAAACATCTAATTCTCAGGAGGAGCTAGGTGCAGAAGAGCAAAGAACAATGAAAACCAACCTTACACATTCAGAGGAGATACTTGCATAAGTGTTTTAGAAAATTAATTTTTGCTTTATAACTGGAGTGATCATATTATAATAGAAGTTTTTAGATAGGCAAAATAATATATTAGTAGGATTTTTGAAATCCTACTGATCTTAGAAATCATCACTATGCCACCATAGCTCACTACACAATCCCTTTATTATATCCATCAGGGATAGTGATTTATCCCACTTATTCCTCCTTCCATCTCATTTCTTCTCTTTGTCCATGTAAATTATTTCCACTCTTTGAGGGAAAGTACCTGTAAATAATTACAGAATATGAATAGAAGTTTGGGGGAGCATCCCGAGCTATAACCCAGGGTTTCTGTAAAATGTTCGTATCCCGTGAGATATCAAGGATTTCGTGGGCATGCAAAGGAGAGGTGGAGTAAACTGAGTGGGCTACTCCTAAATAGTGGTGTTTCTGAAAACACCAAAACAGATTTATCAGTACTTCTAGGAAACACTGTAGTAGATTAATATGCCTCTGTTTTGATGAGGTCCAGTATATCACGGCTAGGGTCAGAGTTCCAGTGTTTGTTTTTTAATCAGTTTTCACTAATCAGATGTTTCTGTTCTAAATGATTGGCTTTTTCTCTTCCTTTGTGTTTATTTCTCTAATGCAGACAGAGAAAGGACTGTCAAAAGTATGGCAAGAAAGTGAGAACTCTGGTGATCATTGGCAAAATGCTGCCATCCTGCTAGGAAAGCTAAGGAATTTTGAAGTCATATTCCAAGGTATCAGAACAAGGGATCTAGGAGGAGGAGCTGCAATTGATGACATTGAATTTAAAAACTGCATGACTGGTAAGCTTCTGGAATTACTTCTTTTTGGAACAACTTTTATAATCTAGCTTTTATAATTTTATCTTTACTTCTCATTTACAAAATGTTCTGCTGACGTATATTTGGTACATCCATACAAATCATTTGAAAGAGATCATTTCATAATTGTTGAACTTACATATTAAGGGAAGATAGCTTCTCCTTCCCACATGGATACAGGCATTTAATTTCTTTCTTCCTTCAGACCATCCCCTAACATGCAGAAGTATTTTCCTTTGCATTTATTTTTCAACACAATTTAAGTGTATGCCTAATATTTACATACATTTATCTAAATTAATTTAAAGAGAACCAATAAAAAAATATTAGAAAGCCATCACTTAGGGGAAATAGGAGAAATAAATTCAAACAGGTGTAAATCAAGCAGAAATTGAATTGAGAGCCAGGCTTGGGGTATTTAAAATGCTACTCCAGCAAGTGAGCAGCAACTTGAAAAATTTTGCTCTCATTTATCTCACTTCCAAATGTGTGAAGTATAACTATACTTAGATTTTCTTTACAAAACTACCCAGAAAATGTCAAAAATAATTATAAATATACTGGCAAAGTTCTTTCTGAGGCACTATTCCATCTGATTTCCAAAACAGTGCCATGTGATAGACACTGCCAACAAATTCTACGCTGATTCTCTTGGAGGCGAGCTCCTGGGACTGAGAGCTAAACTTGAGTGCTGTTTAATTTTATTATTGCTTTCACATTAAAGTATCATTTCACTGAGGCAGTTCGTAAATGTGATTTGGTATTTGGTGATGTGACAGCATCTGCTCTTTTTATGAGCAAAGCAGCTTCAAAGATCCCAGATGATGGAGGGAGCACAGAGCTCTGGGTCTTCATGTCAAGAAAGGGACAGGATTTGGACTTGGAGATGTTTGGGAGAGGGTTCTGGACAACAGAAAATGAGGTTCTGAACATGTAATCATGAAAGTGTATCTTAAAAGACATGCGTTTAGGGCACCTGGGTGGCTCAGTGGGTTAAAGCCTCTGCCTTTGGCTCAGGTCATGATCTCAGGGTCCTGGGATCGAGGCCCGCATTGGGCTCCTTGCTCAGTGGGGAAGCCTGCTTCCTCCTATCTCTCTCTGCCTGCCTCTCTGCCTACTTGTGATTTCTGTCAAATAAATAAATCTTTAAAAAAAAAGATATGCGTTTATTCTAGAAGAATGTGCTGCTTCTGTTCTTCTCTAATCACCTTCTTAGTAATATGCTGAATTTCCATTATAGTTAGTTCTTCAATCTATAAATGATTCTGGCAACTTAAAAAAAATCTCCAGAACTTTTTTCTAAGATTTTAGAAAGAAAGAAGCTTTTATTGAACAAGAGAGATTCCTTTCCTCTTCAGGGAGGCAGAATGGTTATTAGTTAGGTTGATTCAGGACAGAAGACATCTGAGCATTGTTATTCCAACTTTGCCAGTTTTGTGGAGGATTTTACACTGTTTTTCCCCCCATTCTTGTAAAGCCCTGTGAGAATTTACATTATTATAATTAATGCTCAGCTTACTGAGAAATACTTTAATATGTTACGTTTAGTGATAAAGTACTTTTTAGGTCTGTTCTTTCTACGTCCTTGAAATAAAGAGGCAAATTGTAACCAGTTGTACTGGAATATAGTCAGTTGTGTATCAAATGTATTTTAGGACAAAGTAGGCACTGCTTTATTAAAAAGCAGTTAAAACCGACTCTGCTACAGATAATGAAGGTTTTCAAATCATGTTTTAGTTAAGATAGAAGAAAAAACATTATGAGAAAATGTGAAAGAATATCTGTGAAACTAAAAGACAATGATTGTTTTGTCTCTGTAGTTTTTTTTTTCTTTTTTTTTTAAGATTTTTTATTTATTTGATAGAGACAGCGAAAGAGGGAAAACAAGCAGGGAGAGAGGCAGAGGGAGAGGGAGAAGCAGGCTCCTTATGTGGGGCTCCCAGGATGCTGGGATCATGATCTGAGCCAAAGGCAGATGCTTAAGGACTGAGCCACCCAGGCGCCCCTTGTCTCCTTAGTTTTAAACTACATGCCAGTAAAAATGTTATTGTTACTTAGAATTTGTTACCCTAAGCTGCTTGGCACTATCACCAATTTAGAAGAGAATGACATTTAACTAAACACCTAAAAATCAGAAAGGCACTATAGAACAGTGGGTGAGAACAAGGAGTCTTATGGTGCCTGAGTGGCTCAGTCATTTAAGCATCTAGCTCTTGATTTCAGCTTAGGTCATGATCTCAGGGTGATGAGGTCGAGCCCTTGCCCCTCTCCCTCTCCCCACCCAATGGGGAGTCTGCTTCTCTCCCTCTTCCTCTTCCTCTGCCCCTGCCCCCACTCGAGCTCTCTTTGTGTCTCTCTAAAATAAATCTTAAAAAAGAAAGAAAAGAACAAGGAGTCTTGTGGGACATCTGGATGGCTCCATTGGTTAAGCGTCCAACTCTGGATTTCAGCTCAGGTCATGATCTCAAGGTTGTGAGATTGGGCTCCGTGCTCAGCAGGAGTCTGCCTGAGATTCTCTCTCTTCCCACTCCTGCCCTTCCCCTCTCACTCACCCACTCTCTCTCTCTCAAAAAGAAAAAGAAAAAAAAAAACCTTAAAAAACAAGTAGACTTGAATCTAACTATCTGGGTGTGGAATCAGCTTTTCTACGTAGTAGTTCGGGTGACTTTATTTTACTTTGCCTCAGTTTCCTTATCAATAAAATGGGGACAATACCTATAGTACTTCCATCATAACTCTCTGTGCATATTAAAAATGTTAATACATGTGAAGTGCTTAGAAGAGTCTTGACACATAGTAAAATTTGTACATCACAATTTATTGTTATAGTTGTCACCATTCCTGTGGACCATGACCATGTTCTCAGTTGGGATTTTATTGCCCTGCGCTAGGTAGCCAGCTTCAGATCATATGCAAACACATTGCCATAAAGTCTATCATGGAATTGTTGCAGTTTGTCATTTGAGGTGAAGAACTTAAAACATTACTTCGTATTTTTCTGTCACATACTACCCATAACAGAAGACCACATATATGATACCATCTGTATGAAATATCCATAACAGGCAGATGTGTAGAGACAGAGAGTAGATTAGTGTTTCCTTAGGGCTGAAGGAAAAAAGGGCTGAGGAGGAACTGCTAAGGAATACCACATTTCTGTGTAGGATGATGAAAATATTCTACATTTTTTGTGGCAGTTGTTGCACAACTTCATATGTATATGAAAGACATTAAATTGTAAACATACTATAGGTGACCTTAATGGTATGTAAATTCCAAATTATAAAGCAATGAATTTGTTTTAAAAAATTTATATATATATATAAGTAGGAGAATTAGGAGACATGATAGTGGTGGTCGGGGGGCGGATTGTGGCAGAGTGGTTTTTGGATTTTCCCAAGTTCTCACATCGAAACAGGGCACCTCGTTAGCGAATTCAGTAAGTCACAGAAAACATATACAACAAAATTAAGTGAAAAGGCATCCCTACAAAAGCCAGTATATAAGCAAATAGGGATAAACCACCTAACAACCATAAGACCTGTGTGTTATGTATGTCTGTAAAGGAGAAGACCAGAGAATCATGAAAGAGCTTACAGATATTCACTGGGAAATTCAGTCAGGTGGTTTGAGAATGGCAGCTGAAACTGGAGGAGTTTCACTCACTTAATGGAATCAGGGGGTCCAGGGCGCTGTGGGAAGTTCTGTGGGGTTGGAGCCGCTGACACCATGAACTCTCAAAGTAGATCCACCATGATTCCCTTCCATTTCAGCAGTTCACATTCATAAAGCCCATGAAACAAAGCATTTACAGACACAGCACTGGGACTAGGGACAGATGAAGGGAAGAAAAGACCCACGTCTAAGTAGGGGGTGGAGACAGAGCCAGAAAATCTCAGAAACAAGGCACCCTATGTTTTATAGATTTATATAGATTCTATAGACTTACAACCTTTTTCAGGGGTTTAACACAAATCCTTTAACTTTCACTATGTTGTTATAGAGCTTCATTTCACATTCGCAGGGAATGACAGGATCATAATGGAGTTTCTGAGATTTTCCTAGGACTATCTGACAGCTCTAGAATCTATGCATATTTTTAAAAGTTTGGAATAATTGTGAACAAAGTCTAAATTTGTGAAAAATAAATGTGGAAGAAGGTGGAGGATATATATGATTTGTGTATATTTCATTTTATATTTGGTAGTTATCTACTTTACCTGCAAATAAGGAAGCTATTTGAGCTTCATAGTTACTTTTTATTTTCCATTCAAAAACTTACAACTCAATTTATTAGATATTTAGTACATGACCATTATAAAACTATATGTATTTTTTTTATTTCTTTGCATTCTGAATACATCACGGTAGTATCTTCAATTTACTATCGAATCTATTGTATTTTTCTAAAAAGAAATGAAGGCAAAGGCATAGGCATAGTCTTCGGTCTGTCCAGGGACACATTAAGAGGCATATCCCCTGTTTGGATAATTTAACAAGGAAGCAAGTAGCTTATTCATGGAAAAATAAGTGACAGATTAGGAACTTGTTATCTCCTCTTTTTAAATTCATGTTGATTTAAATTTTTCTTTTAATAAAAATCTTATGAAGTGCAACTACCATCCTATCGAAGAGAGAAGTAGGACTTGAATTTATATAGACAGGAATGAAATACTCCATCATTGTAATTATCAAAGTGTCAATACTAAATTTAAATGGTCACTCATTTTTCAAAGAGAGTATTATTTATTAAGGACAGCCATTCAGCTGATACCTCTTGGATTTACTATGAATTCTAAGTAGCATTTATGTCAGTTGTTGGGAGCCCAGTTCTGTAAAACCATTAGGTGCAAATCCTAGTTACCCTCTTGCTTTCTGCTCTGTGGTTTTAGGCAAGCCACATGATCATCCTTTGTCTCATTTTCCTCGGCCATGAAATGATAATATTGCTTCTATCTCGGAGAGCTCTTAGGACTAAATCCTTTCCTTCATGCAAAGTGCTTTAAAGAATGCATGAGATAGAGTAAATCCTGAATATTCGTTAGTTGAAAGTATAAAGGAACAGCAAGAGCAAAAGACTTGATATTGTTTTAGGCACAACACTTTTTATATCATTGTTTAAGATCGGGTTCTATTCTGTTCACCTGTTTAGCAAACATGTATCGATTGCCTGGGCTGCAGAAAACTGTGCAATGTACTGTGCACATCTCGGAACAGGGCTGAGATGCACGTGTTAGGCAGTGTTTGCCTTTTTGATTTTCCATTTCCCCTTTCAGTGCCCCTGTCTTGACTCCCAGTACTTCCTCCCCTTCCCCACATGCCTCTTGTGCCTTATATTTCCTGGACTGCTCTGTGAACTGTTTCCAAGAAACTCGTAAGCCTGGTCCCTTAGCCTGATACCTTAGGGTGGGAGCCAGTAACAGTGTAAGATGTTGCCTTTTCCACTAAAACATCTAGAAGATTCAGTTGAATGATGACCAGATTTGAGTTCAGGGAAAAGGGAGGAATAATTTAGGGACGAGAAAATGCTTCTAGAAGTCAATAAAATCTTCTAAGTAGACAGCACAGTAGCTATTCTGTCTTTTCTCCAAATTCATACGGAACAAAACAATCATGCTTCCCAAATCATCCTAAATGTGAAGGGAAGGAAATAGTTTGGGGATAAAATAAGGGAAGCCAGTGTCATCATAATTTTAGCTGTCTGGTGCATTGTCTTCACACATAAAATGAACAGGCTTACTCTTTTATTATAACTGCTTTCACACCTTTCATTTTTTCCCCCTCAAAAACTGTATGTATGACTCCTAAGTGTCCTTTAAACAGTAATTGATCTGGAGTGAAAAATAGTGGCTTGATGATAATGATTTCAGTGCAGCATTATTCTGGATTCAAATTGAACTGGAGAGATCACAAAACCGTGATTGCGCTATATAAAGTTCACGAATACATAAATCTATAAACAGAAGTCTGTAGAGTTTGCCTTCAAAACTTAACCTTCGTCGCTTAGTTTAGATGAAAAGCTGTACTTCTGCTCAACATATGAGTGCTTGAAGTATTGTTTTTAGATCTCACATAATTTTCTTTTAAAATATATGTTGGAGAAAAGAAAAAAGAAAAAAGGATGGCAGTGAGTAAAAGAAAATGATAGTAATTGAACATCTCACCCTAATGAAATAACTAAAAGCTACTTATTTTTAATAACTAATGGTTAGATGATTTATAGCTCTGTATAATGTAAGGATGGATAAAGAATGAATCCGGATGGATGGATGGATGGATGGAAGGAAGGATAGGTAGATTTTATTCAAATCTTGGTATATGTGTGAAAATTCAGATTGGAGCAAGTTTCTGCCTTCGTTGAGTTACATTCTGGTGGCAGACGCAGACAATAAACAAAGTAATATGTAATATTTTATCATGGGGTAATAGATGCCATGAATGATATAGGAAAAAAGTGATGGAGAATTATTACCTTGATTAGAGTGGTAAGAAAAAAATCTCTTTGAAGGTTACAGTTGAGCAGAGCCTTAAAGAGGTGACCATGCAAACATCTCAGTGAAGAGTTTCTCTGAACCAGCCAGGCAGACTTATCAGAAAGAAGGCACATTGATGGATGAGGGGTAGCGGAATAGCGATGGGTCTCATCATTCAGAACTTTGTCATCAGAAATGCCTGCTCTGTACTGGGGATCTTCTCACAGTGCAAAAGTTAAACATGCTGACTGGAGTCAGTCTCCCTAGGTTTAAATTTTGTCACTGCCACTTACTTGCCATGTGACCTTGAATACATGCTTATCAACTCTGTTGCCTCCATTTCTTTACGGCAATAAAAATCAGACCTACTTTTATAGATTTAACAAATTAACATATGCTAAGAAGTTTGAACAGAAACTCTTTACTCAATAAATACTAAACATTCAATTATCATCATAATCATATTTAATTTAATCCTCAGTAAAACTCCAGAAAATTGAGGTACCCAGAGGTTGCAAGAACTAATACCAGCTAGATTGATTTCCTTACTGATGCTGAACAGCATAGAACCATAGCCATAGTTAGCCATAAAAACATGGAATAGTACTAAAATCATGATAAATACCCTTTGGTTTTTTTAGTCAAAGAGAAGTAACTGATCTTTAATTGATTCAAAAATTTTGATTCTTCATCAGTAGAAAAGTGGTGATACCAGTTCACGGACTTAGAAACAAATACTACATTTTTTTTAAGCCTATCATTGTTTTTTGTAGAGATTATTTACTATTTGCAAAATATCCATTTTCTTTTTTAAAAAATTATGTTCAGTTAGCCAGCATATAGTACGCCATTAGTTTTTGCTGTAGTGCTCAACAATTCATTAGTTGCGTATAACACCCAGTGCTCATCATTTCTTTCCATGTTTCCCAGACCCTTTTGGGTAAGTGGATCCATGTGAAAAGGTGTGCCCAGTGTGCTCCGAGAAAGTAAAGTGTCACTCGCAGGTTGAAGCATTTACGTGCTGGAAGACAACCCTCCAGGTCTCCCTTCTGATGGCTGTGGTAGAAGAGGCCTTATTTTCCAAATATTGTGTCTCCATCTGCCTGGTCTTCTTGAATTGGTAGAGAAAAGTCCCTCTGCCTATTTGTTTTAGATGTGTAGAGCAAGTGACCCTCCAGAAATGATGTTTTTGAGATTTGGGGTTTATTTGTTATGTGTCATATATGTAATTTATTTGGTTTTACCTAACGCACCATGCAATTTCCTATATTACAGAGGGAATATTTTTAAAACTAGAGCTATTACAGAATTGTACTATACATATGTAGGGTTCTATTTGACACTGGGTTGTCCAGCACTGTAACCCTCAAAGCAGATGCATTTGTTGCCTCGTGAGGATTGTTTTGCTTCATTAAGGAACAAAGAGAAATCACAACCCAAGCTATCAGTCCTTTGCAGGTTTTTTCCAAACTGAACATGTGAAAGAGAAGGATGCCTATCTTTCAGATTCTAATAGTCTAAATATGTTAAGAAAGAGCTTTCAGCAACCCTGCTCTCGCCTTTTGGGGAAAGTAGTCAGGACAAAAAAGTTGACATTACACAAAAATCAGAGCCAGGAGATGGAGAGTCCTTGTGGCATCAACCCTCTGCTTTCAGTTATTGCCATCTATAGTCTGCACTGTGCTTTATTGCTTGAATTGATTTGAGATAGGCCTCAGGAGAGAGACTTCATTGTCACGGTCAACCAACAACATTGTTCTTCAATAAGCCTTAGAGCCAAGTTATTTGCTTCTTGTAAAATCAGGGCATCAATTCTTGTCTTGGTCCCATGTCCATATTTTTAGAAGCGGGACTATGCAGTTGAGGTTATTATATCCATAATCAGCTCTTTCAAATTAAAAAATTAAAGCCCTGGATAGATCTAATTACCTTAATGTTATATTGAAATCATTTGTTACATACCTGGGAAATATCAGATATTATTTTATCTTTCAATATAATTGATAAGACTAGTGTTCCAGTGTCCAAAAGGTCCATATTTAAAGCTGTAATCATATCATGGTGACAAACTAAATATTATAATTAATGTATTCTTGATTATATTCAAGCACAATGATATAACTTTGTTCATTCATAATATTAAGGAAAAGAATTGGTCAAGCATACATTTCAATAAGGTTTAAATGCCTTTGAAATACCCCTAAATTCAAATGAAGGCTACTGTAAATCTGAATACTAACATTATCCTCAGTTCATTTAGTTTCTAATTAGAATTTTTGTTTTAATTACAGTGAACATACTTCGTCAGTAAGACCATTGCATAGACTATTTGTCACAATATGGCACCTCAGTTTTTACTGAATTATGTTTTAGTAATTATTTTCTATTTGAAATTAATATTCATATCAACAAGACTTCCATTTTACATGAATGTTATTTTTTTAATTTCCCATTACACAGTTGAAAGATATATTCTTCAGTCTTGAAATGTTAGTACAAATATATATTACATATATAAGCTGCAGGTATACTTTAAAAAAATAGATGTGGAGCTCAAGAAATTTACATCAGTTGGATCAAACATAAAGAAGTAGGTTTTGGGGCGCCTGGTGGCTCAGTCATTAAGCCTCTGCCTTCAGCTCGGTCATGATCCCAGGGTCCTGGGATCAAGCCTGTCATCGGGCTCCCTGCTTGGTGGGAGCCTGCTTCTCCCTCTCCCATTTCTCCTGCTTGTATCCTGCTCTCGCTGTCTCTGTGTGAAATAAATAAATAAAATCTTTTTAAAAAGTAGGTTTTAATAAAATTTGCATTTACATGTACATGTACAAATATTAAGCCAATGCTAGAAACAAACTTTCTTGTCTATTATATTTGATGGAACACATGTACACATATACACAGAGGCACATGAGTTTCTGAAACACCTCATATTTTGAATAATCACACAAGGAAAGGCTTGTGGGAAAATAGCCTTGGGACAAGCCACTTGAAGCATAGATAACTTAAATACTACTAAATAAACAATAACCATAATTTAAAAATACTAGCACAGTATAAAACATTTTAAAATCCTAATAGAGGAACTTTTCAGTAAATATATTACTTTACCTAAAAAGGGGGTGAGTTGGGAAGCCAGAAATCTTGGTGGAAGTGTGGTTCAAAAAGTGTGAAAGGCTGTTTAATAATGGAGACAAGGGGAAAGTGCCCAAAGATTGGAATAACTGTATGATAAATAAGTACATGCAAAAGAAAGCATGTGGAGAAATAGAGTGAACACTAGGTAACATGCATACTGAACAGTCCTGCAGTTTTTGGCTCTCTGGCTCAGCTGTGTTGGTTTTCTTACTTGGTGGCACAAGACATTATTTTAGTTAAGAGCATCATACAGGAATCAGCATTACTTCTGCATTGTATTGACCTAATTCCCGCCCCCCCCCGTCAGTTGCATGCAATCTTCATTGTTCTACAGAAACATGGATTACCTATGAAATAATCAAGACAGTAGAAGGGAACTAGTACCTACTAGTCATTAGTGGGTGCCAAGGTCAAACTAGACCTAGCACATGCATGATTTCTTTTAAGGAGGGGATAAAGATATTTAATACAGAATGGGTTCTTGAAGGATTTGAGCAAAATAAGTCACACAGATTGTCTGGAAAGTTGCCTCGGCAGATTTGGGAAATACAGAGTTTTAAATTGTTGACTCAAAGGTCAGGAAGGAGCTCAGCAAAAGAAACCAAGTGTGGTTTGGATTTCTTTCCACTAGTTTACTTTTTGGTCTTTATACATTCTCATGATAATTTCTGGGAAGTCTCTAGGTCAATTAGGTCTAGTTTAATTGCCAATAGCATTAAACACAAAGGGAGTTTATTTAAGGATAGGAGGCAGCTCAGGAAACCCAAGATCAGGAACACAATCCAGCTTCAAGAAGATTCTAAATCCAAGATTGAAGAGGGAACTTGAGCTGTGCTTTTTCTGTGCCTCTTGCCTCTTAACTGCATCTCTGCACATCTGTTTCACCCCTCACCCTGTGGAACTAGATTTCTCTGCTTCACCGTGCATAGGCAGAAAACATAATTACAGCTCACAATTTAAAGCCCTAAGAACACTGTTGCAGAAACTCATTAGTTATATTTCAAATTCTCTGGTAGAGGACTCTGATTGATTTTGGGTCAAATGACCTTCGTCAGAGCTATAGCCCGATGGCAGGGACATATTATACAACTAAGCTTATTGGGACCCAAGCTTGGTGACCATATGGGTGGGAGGGAATCATCAGATGAAGGGAGTGAGGTAAACAAATCCACTGTGGGCCCATTGACAATATATTCTCAGGATGTTATTCATTAAACAAATATTAATATAATACTTCCTACAAACAAATATTTAAGTATATTAAACAAATGAATTGACTGTTTCAGTAGATGGCTAGTCTAATGGCATAGGTAAAAAGCAGTGAACTGATCTAGAATATGGAGTAGGAATAGAGAAGGCGGGGAAGAGTGTATGAAAAATTGTGGGGGAGATGACAATTCAGGATTGGTGCTTTAGCTCTAGTCATTATGTCTACCTTCCAGCTGGCAGGAAAAAAAGTAAGGTGGAGAAACAGGCAAAGTGCATATACTAACTGTCCTTTAAAAGATTTCCTTAAAAGCGTTGCACAGCAATTTCACTTATACCTGATTAGCCAAATTTTAGTTCCATGTTCAAACTATAAAGAAATCCTGGGCATGTGTTTATTCAAAGCTAAGGAAGAGGAAGGTAGTGGATATTTGTTTAGAGAACTACTAGCCTACCACAGTTTCCTGCCGGGCAATTTCTCAGCCTAAGAACATACAGAATTATGACTTTAAATGTATATTGTCTGGGCGCCTGGGTGGCTAAGTCCGTTAAGCATCCAACTCTTTTTTTTTTTTTAAGATTTTATTTATTTATTTATTTATTTATTTATTTATTTATTTAAAGATTTTATTTATTCATTTGACACAGAGAGAGAGATTACAAGTAGGCAGAGAGGCAGGCAGAGAGAGAGGAGGAAGCAGGCTGCCCGCCGAGCAGAGAGCCCGATGCGGGCCTCGATCCCAGGACCCTGAGATCATGACCTGAGCCGAAGGCAGAGGCTTTAACCCACTGAGCCACGCAGGCGCCCAGCATCCAACTCTTGATTCCAGCCCGGGGCATGATCTCAACATCCTGGGTTTGAACCCTGAGCTCCATGACAGGCTCTGTGTTCAGAGGGCAGTTTGCTTGAGAATTTCTCTCTCCCTCTGCCCTTCCCCCTGCTCATGTTCACACGCTCCTGTGCGTGTGCGCGCGCTCTCTCTCTCAATTAAATAATCTAAAATTAAAAAATAAATCAAGGTATATTGTCAAGCCTTTCTTCAGAGCACCCTGTTCTTTGCTCTGTTTCTCCATGTGCTCTCTGCTAAGGTGCCTACTGCTTAGCTCTCAGTCCTTGGGGATGTCCTCCTCCCCCCATCTCCATCGTATCCCCTTAACCCTTTCTTAAACCCCCACCTTTTCCATCAAGATGGCTTCCTTTTTCTGTAATTTTTTGACAGTTACATTTTTCCTAATTCAGTAGGGAAATTGATACAGTGCTTTAATTTATATATATGATTAATAATGAGGTTAAATCTTTTTTTAGCCAGTGTGCTCCTTATTGATGTTCACATTTCTTCTTTTGAGAATTGTCCATTCATTTCCTTGCCAAAGATTTCTACTGAGTTGTTTGCTTTCTTATGTTGATTTGGACATGCTCTTTCTTCACTAAGTATATAAACCCTCTTTTTTTAAGATATATTCTAAATATGGCTTTCTTGATTTTCATTGTCTTTTCATATTGTTTATAGTACTTTCACTGAGAACATTTCATTCACTTAATTTAATTCTGCTCAATTTAATTTAATTTAATGAAGGTTTTACTTTATAGGTTTGCTTTTGTCATTAAGTTTAAGAAACGCTCTGAGATTAAAAATGTTCTTCATGTTTTTCTGGTTTTCATCTTTAATTTTAGTGCATATATTTAAATGTCCTTGCACCATACTTTTCCATCACCATAGAGATTTTGTCTAATTTTAATTATGCTTTATATTTTTTGTTGGTCCTTTTTCCAGAGTGCCCTACCAAGAACAATTCACCATAACATTGTTGTTGTTTTCTTTACAACATTCTGGAACATTTTACTTTCCTAGTGTTGTGATCTACTATTTTATTTTTTTAATTTGTTGTGCTTTGCACTGGGGGAACACCCTAGTTTCATTTTAGTTGTTTATTTCTTAGTGGTTAATTAGAATTCTCTTAATTGTCCTACTCTGGTGGAAACTAAGATGTGAAATTAGGTGATTATCCTGATTATCAAGGACTCATAGGAATTCATTTGGCAGGGTGATGCTTTCATTTTCTTAATTGCTTTAAGTGTATGCATAGTCCAAAGTATTAAAGGTTCTTTTAATCTATACAAAGCTAAATGTGTTGAACTATTTAAAAAAGAAAACCAAATCATCATTTTATTCATCATTTTATTCATCATTTCATTACTCACTAATTGGTCTGTTACTGTGGATATATTTCGAGATCATCTTTCCAAGAGCTGTTTTATGCCTATATTTTTATGAGTTGAGGCGTTAAATGTTATCCCAGTTTATATTAAATATTGTAAGCTCATTGAAATGAAGTTGAGTGGAAGACAGCTTTTTGGGGGCACTGGGTGCACTTTCCCAAGAAGCTACGGGATATCTTCCAGAGACCAAGAGCACATATGCACAGTGAGGCATGTGGGGTCTTTTTATGAAAGGTCAGCGGTAGCCTCAGTGATTAGATGATCTGAAAACTTCAGAATCTCCAGTCTTCTGGGATCCCAAAGAGCAACCTGCCTCATGTCACAGCCTTTTTCCTTACTGGTTCTGATCCTAATGTTAGACATAGTCTACTATGACAAATGTGACAAATGTGTTTTCCTTTGTTTCAGTTTCTCTGTTTCTGTCTCCCTTCCCCTGCTTGCTTTCTTTCTCTCTCATCCTTCCTTTTCCTTTCTTTTTTTGCTGATACAATTTTACTTTCTTTTTTGAAATGCATCAGTGATTGTGGGAGTCAACGCTGGCTACATGCTGAAATCTCTGGGGGAGCTTAAAATAATATCTCTACCCAGGCCTCCTTCCAGACCCATTAAACTGTGATCTCTGGGTGTGGGGTTCAGGCATCCAAAATTTTTCACGCTTTAGGTAGTTCCAACACGTAGCCCCTATTACACATATAAAACAGTATCTTAAATGATATTTCTAGTTTAATATTAGAAAAAAATGATTCCCCAAGTTACTGTACACAAATTAAGTGCATTGTCTACACTTTGGAAATTTTTTATGTGCACTTTTCTCCTGGAGGAAATCACTGTCCTGCCTTTTATGATAATCATCCTCTGGAATTTTTTTTAATTGTAGCATAATTGTTGGTACTAAATAATGTTCTTTAACTTGGTCAGTTTTTTGTACTTGATATAAATAGAGTTACACTATAAAATCATGTGCATTTTTGGTGACTTGCTTCTTTTTTAGCTATATGGTTGTAAGGTTCTACACTATGCATGGAACTGTGACTCATTAATTTCATCAGTTGTTTCATGTAGTCCTGGATGATTATTCCTTGGCTCAAAAATAATTTGATTCTTCAGTTAAGCTTCTGTCTTTGGCTTAGGTCATGATCTCTAGGTTCTGGGATGGAGCCCAGTGTAGGCTCTCTGCTCAGCGGGGTGTCTGCTTCTTCCTCTCCCTTTGCCCCTCCCCCTGGTTGTTTCTCACGTGCTCTCTCTCTTTCAGATAAATAAAATCTTTAAAAAATAATTTGATTCTATTTCTAATATTTGCTTTTAGAGAATTAAATGCTAAACAGCCTCATTCATGTAAGATTGTGGTAATTACTAAGATAGGAGTTTTGTCATAGCATTTTCTCTCAAGTGTTTGAACTGGATTATATGTCAAAATAGGTTATAAATTAAAAACCACTGTATAATTAAAACTTATTTTTTGACCCAGCTTTGGAAAATTAAACTCACTCCTCAGATTTTGGAAGCAACAAATTAGAAACCACCCGACTTACAGAAATATTTATTACAATACAGTTGGTAGAATCATTCATTCTCTCAGTTTCTGGGAACAGTATCCAAGAATTATTTATGTACCAAGACTTAGAGATTCACCACTAAAAATCTTTTTTATGCTCCAGTTCGAGCCTCCTTGTTTAACTCAATATACTTCTTAAGATGTGGAAAATTTGAAACCTGAATAATTTTAATATAGCTATGTCAATTATTTTTTGATAAAATAAGTTATTGTGATTTTAACTTACTCAGACATGATTCAGACATACTATTTCTAACCGTTGGAGATGCAGACTTAGTTCACTTACTGATTTGAAAATATCTGCCTTGTGTACTGTTTGGCAAACACAGTTCCCATTGTCAAACTAGCAGGTTAAATCAAGCTTACCTTTCATTACAATAAGCCTGTCTTTTTTTAAATTCACGTAAGTGTGTAAAAACACATCCCCGTCCCACTTGTAAATGCAATACTTGCAGAATACGAATTCATTCCACATTCCTCACATATTTCTTTAAAATATATGCTAGACAATAATGCTAATATCCTAGACAATACTGCTTGCCATTTTAATGAAAATATCCCACAGTCCCTGCAAATCAAGGCAAAATATTTAAGCATCCAACACTTGTTCACCAGTAAAAATGTTTCCAAATTTAAGTTGAAGGTAAAGTGAGGCTTTGCCATAACACCGGCTCCTAGCACAGTGCCTCGCACTTAGTAGACAATCAGCAAGTATTTTTTTCCTTTTTAATTTTTTAAAATTGTGGTAAAATAAACAGCATAAAATTTACCACTTGAATCTTGTTTAACTGCACAGTGTAATGACATTAAGGTATTTACATGGTTGTGCTAGATCATTGGCATCCATCCAAGAACTCCTCACCTTGTAAAACTGGAACTCTGTACGAGAGTTCCATCTCTCCCCATTTCTCCCTATCCCCAGCCCACAGCAACCACCATTCTGATTCTTGTTTCTATGAATTTGATGACTCTAAGTGCCTCATCTAGATGGAACCAGACTTACTTGTGATTTGCTTACTTCACTTAGCATAGAAAGTTCATCCATGTTGTAGCATATGTCTGAGTTTCCTTGCTTCTTAAGGCTCCGTTATATACTGTGGTATGTATATACCACATTTCGTTTACAGGTTCTCTGTTAGTGTACACTTGGGTGGCTTCCACCTTTTGGCTGCGGTGAATAGTAGGAGTATGGGTGTATAAATACCTTTTGGAGTCCTTGATTTCGGTTTTCCAAAAGTGGACTTGCTGGATCATATGGTAATTATATTTTAGTTTCTTGAGGACCTCCATTCCATTTCTCATGGTCCCTCTGCCATTTTACATTCTTACCAACAGTACATAAGCATTCCGGTTTCTACATATTCTTACCCAAACTTGTTATTTTCTGGATATCTGACTTTATTTATTTATTAATTTAGTTTATTAACATATAATGTAATATTCGCCCCAGGTGTACAGGTCTGTGAATCATCAGGCTTACACATTTCACAGCACTCTTGGGGAAGGTATGTGCTATGGTGAGTGCTGTGAAATGTGACTTTCTTTTTTTAATAGGAGTCATCCTAATGGGTATGAAGTGGTATCTCATTTTTGTTTTGATTTGTATTCCCCTAATTTGCATGTATGATGCTGAGCATCTTTTCATGTGCTTATTGGCCATTTGTCTCTCTTCTCAGTAGTACCGTAGTTTTGTTTGCTCTAAGGTATAGTTTTTTTTTAATCTACCATAATTTGTGACGCAGTCTGTTGAACAGTGGCTTCAGCCATCATGTTTATTCATCGAGCACAGTGATTTCATTACAGAGAATCAGTTTTCTGAGGTGATGAGCTGAACTTCTAACTTGTAGCTATTAATGTACACTGAGGACTGCCATTTTTCTATGAGTGTATATACTTCTCTAGCTTTCACTGTGAGCAGTGCTAATTTGTATCAAACTTTGGAAGACAACTTTGATGAGAGCTTGTAAATATCAGTCCTGTTTACATTTGTACTTCACTTTCCCTAATCTCCTTCCTCCCTCCCCTCATTCCTTCTTTCCTTCCTCCCTCTCTCCATTTCTCCCTCCATCCCTTCCTCCTTTTTAAGATTTTATTTATTCATTTGACAGAGAGAAATAGCGAGAGCAGGAACACAAGTGGGGCAGTGGGAGAGGGAGAAGCAGGCTTGCTGCTGAGCAGGGAGCTGGATGCCAGGTTTGATCCCAGAACCCTGGGATCATGACCTGAGCTGAAGGCAGACACTTAACGACTGAGACACCCAGGCACCCCAGTTTTCCTAATTTTCAAAAAGTAGCTTTAGTCATCTATGCATTGGTAGTAAAGAATATTGTATGATAAGTGGTCTCATGCTAATTTTGTTTTATTTCAATCTCACAAAACTCCATCTAGATGAGTCATTTTTTTGAAAATGGGGAATAAAAAGTGTGAGGCATTAAATGCACTAGAAATATCACATCTCTCCTGTCACAACCTGGCCATATATATATTTCTGAATGTCAGATAGAGGAAAGATGAAAGGTCTGTCTTCTATAATGTGTGGAGTATGCTTGTAAAACAAAGTGCACAAAGGAGAATGATCACTGGTGCATTCTCAAGCAGATCAGTTTTAGGAAGCTTCGCATTTAGAAATGGGGATCTAAAAATCAATTTCCTTAAAACTATATTCCTTTATCTCCATTGTAAAATCTTTAGGTACTCTCTGATGTCTCTATAGCTCAGCCTGAAGATTGATGGTATATATGTAGTCCATTCTTTTCCTTCCAGTCTGCATGTCAGGTCTTCAAAAATCAAATTTCTAAACATATGAGGCTCAGACTAGGTCTTTTATGTTTTGTTGGTCTATTACTCTACCCCTTTCTCCCACACCATCTTGCTATACATACGTTTTGTTTTCTGAAATATATAGTCTCTTGATTTGGATCTTTCATGGGAATACCTTGGCTCTTCATTAAAATTTTGTTATTCCATGTAAATTTTAGATTCATATGAATACAAATACACATGCGCGTGCACACACCCACACATCTGTATTCGTATCTGTGTATATGGATATAGGTCCATCTACCTCTGAGACTGGTTTCTCATTTGCTCTATGCAGCAGGTGTAAGCCTGCCGGTCCCAGTTTTGTGAGGGAGCCTCTAATACATCCTCTGCCCTGGGCTGGCCCTAAACCAGGGAAGTTGTCTCCAGATTTCAACAGAAATTTCCACTTGGCTCAATCCATTCCATCTCTGGCTTTGAAGACTCTTGCTTTTAAAAACATTTCAATATTGTATTACGCATGTAGGTATTTCCTCTCAGATGGTCTTAATAAGGTGACTACAATCTCATACTGCCCAAAATGCTAATCAAAAAATGATTTCTCCATCCATAATATTTAAAAATGTAGAATACAGTAGTAACATAAAGGTGTCTTGGAATGTTCTATAACATATTTATTATGAAAAATTAAAATACCATTTTTGAAAGGTTAGCCATTTAAAATATACATCTTTTCCCAAGATGTCAGTCTTGCTTTATTCTTTAGGAAATAATGTACTCTTTGGTGAGCTTCTCTTTAAAATAACTTATGATCGCTTCTTTTCCTTTTGGCTAAGATCAAGTGTAAAATAACTTATGAAACATATTAAGCAATTTAAATACTGTGTTGAGTTTGATAGTGAATTCAGTGAGTGTCCAGGTGTTTCTAGTCAAAGTTTTATGTTGTGTTCCAAGAAAACATTAAATATTTTACCATTTTTCAAATTTCCTTAAAAGTATAGAACATGAACTTTAATTATATTCTCTCAGTTCTCTCCAAAAAAAGGATTCTATTTTTTATTGGAAAAGCAATTATCTTAGATAATATATAACATGATAGGCTTTCAGATCATTACCTGAGTTTGAATTTTAACTCTACCATTTCTCAGCTGTGTGACCTGGGACAAGTTAGTTAGCTACTCTGTGCCTCTTCTATACAATTAGATTATTGTGAAAATGTATTGATTTAATCCCTGCAAAGTGATCCTAGCCTAAGTCAACAATTATTATTATCTATTAATTCTGGCTTTATTTTCTAACTCTGTTAGAAAGTAAATGATAATATGAAATATTATTAATGTTTCACAAAGCAGTGTTTTGTTGTAGAAAGAATGCTGGCCCAGGATGAATGAATTAGGATTTCCATATTCCAGAAATCGAGGACAGTTTTATCAGCTTTGTATAGTTTATGTTAGCTAAATCTTAGAAGAACACATTTTATACATAAAGAAAGGTTTTGAGGGGCAAGAAGTCAAGAACCCAGAAGAAAATGGAAAAACTAACAATAACAGAACATTTACCAAAACGTCAAGCATATACTGAAAACTTTGCATACATCATCTCATCTGATGATCACACACATGTTCATATAGGACCCTACAATATCTCCATTTGTCAGAGAAGGAACCTGAGCCTCAAAAAGATCCACTGATTTAACCAAATCACACAGTTGTTACAGATTTTACTCAGGGAGATTTTAAAGTTTTGTTAAAAAATATTTTAAATTTTCTTTTTTGGTAAATTATTTGTTTACAATTATAAAGTAGCTCTACATGTTTTTTTTTTGAGTCTCAGTTTTAATAATCATCTTCAGTCGATAGTACACCTCTTAAATTCTGAAGAGCTGATTGAAATAGTGTATTGACAATACAGTTCAGAATAAAATTTTATACATCTTACAAATATGTGGGAGTTCAATGGAAAGGGTCAAAGATAATATTTACTGTGATTAGACTTGTTTGTATTCATTTTGTGCACAAAAGCGTAACTTAATCATTGTATGACCCTGAAATTTGCACATAAATTGAAAATTATATAACAGTGTCCTGCGGGCGCCTGGGTGGCTCAGTGGGTTTAAGCCTCTGCTTTCGGCTCAGGTCATGATCTCAGCGTCCTGGGATCGAGGCCCGCATCGGGCTCTCTGCTCAGCGGGGAGCCTGCTTCCTCCTCTCCCTGTCTCTCTGCCTGCCTCTCTGCCTACTTGTAATCTCTCTCTCTGTGTCAAATAAATAAATAAAATCTTAAAAAAAAAAAAAGCTTTAAACAGTGTCCTGCAGTAACCTTACTACATAAATAATAGATAAAATGGGATAATTAAAAAGTCTGAATTAGATTGTTCAGCATTTTAGAATCTCTTATTCTTCATTAAAGCCCATGAATGGTACCAAAATCAGAGAGGTTCTAGCACCTTGTATTTTCGGGAAGGCCATGTATTTTCTTTCTTACATGGAATTGTTTTTTACTTCATACGTTATTAGTCATTGCTATAGCCCACCTAATCTACAATAGGACCAAGAGAAATCAATAATAGGTATAATTAACTGCTAACATTCTTTTTTAGTCCATGTCCCAGAAATCAGTTTTACCAACCTGGAGAAATCAGGGTCATTTTTTGCTGACAATTCTGGGATGAGACTAGAAACATGAACATAGGCAAGAAATAGGTGAAAAATGTGTGCGTCTGTGGATCATACATAGGCATTATGAGGTTTATAAGTGATGCAAGGAGGTGGGAGAGATAAAGTAGACAAAAGAAAAAAGTGTGCGCATTTTTTGTTATATTTAGTGAGTCTGATATGCTGTAGAGAAATCCAACAGTGTATTGTAGATTTCTAAATTCAGGAAATGGTGCAGATTAAGATGTAGGTGTCAGATCATCAGGCCCAGGTAGCAGATAAAATCATGCTGCCCAAGGAAGAGCAAAGGGAAATAAAGCAGGATCACAGTTTGTTCTGTTAGCATTTAAAAGCCTTGGCCAGAGGCACATGGGTGGCTCAGTCAGTTAAGCATCAGACTCTTGACTTCAGCTCAGGTCATGATCTCAGGGTCCAAGATCCAGCCCTGTATCTGGCTCCTTGGTGGGCACGGAGCCCGCTTAAGATTCTCTCCTTCTGCCCCTCCCCCCACTCACATGTGCACACATGCTCTCTCTCAAAAAATAAATTAATTGATTAATTAATAAAAGGCTTGGCCAAAAAAGGAGCCAAGATGAGAAGGAAGGTGAAGAAGTGGCAGAGTACCAAGAATGTGATTATTTTAGCCAAGGAGCTAAAGGAACAGAGGGCTTCAAAAATGAAGGCATTTTCGGCATAGCAGAGGCAACAGTGAAGTCCAGAATGGAAAGGGTTGCTACTTCTTTTAAAATGGTAATCAGGAACTCATCAGATAGCTGAAAAAGAGTTCTGTTTGTGGTATATGAAGAATAGAAAAGAGGTGGGAATGGGTGAGGACTTCTGAATCACTAAACCACTAAAATCATTCATGCATAAAAGTATCACATTCTGCGTTTTGTTGTTGGTGGTGTTTTATTTCCTTATTATTTCTCCTTCCTTCTTCTCAGGCATTCCAATAATGTTTTTCTGTCTAAACCTTTAAGTCACTGATTTGATATATTGCCTAGGGTTCAGCAGTCTGTTGTTCTCAAAGAATATGAAGAATCCATAAAGAAAACTGGATATTTAAGATATGTCCAGATCTAAAATAAAATAAAAATGAAAATATGAGTCTCATGTCTGAAAAGACAGGTTGGGATATATCACTGTCTTTCATACAAACCTAGAAACAATTTATAAAGTCACCTTTCTGTGTAAAAACATGAAAATATCAGTCTTTAGGAGATTTTCCATTTAGCATGCACCTTGACTCTGTGTATCAGCAGTTGAATCTCATTTTTTGGTATGTTCCTAAACCCTCGCTGTATGCCAAGACATGGTCCACTAACTCTGATAACACTTCTGATAATTTCAACACAAGCTGAACTTCGCCATCACAGAGACCACCGAGGTTACATTTTCAGATGTCTTGCTAAGAATTGCCTGATATGTGCATTGACCTTCTTAAAACCTAGCAATTTTTCTAACATAAGGTAGATTTAAATGCTCCTGCTGAATAGCAACTATGAAAGGTACTGTTAATTTCTGGATGTTTGAAAATACTGGTCATGCGATATTAAGTTGTTAGCAGTGTTGAGTTCTCCTTTCCTTTGCAAACTTGCCCCTGATTGTGTTTCCAGAGCAAGAGAGCGCTCAAGTGAAATAAACAGTTCATCTGTGAAGGAAGATTTGGGGTGCATGATCTTCTTCCAAAATATGTTTTGGCCTTTTTCTTTTTTATACCGGGTGTTGCTGTTCCTTCAATTAGATCCGAACCTTCCATATTTTCAATATGTTGCCAAACTTACTGGCTAAGGAAACTGAGAAGAAAGGGGTTTTATAAAGGAAAATCATAAAGGAACTGCTTTGTTTCAGTCATGTGGTCCAGTCTATCTTTCTAATTGGTTAAATGACTAGCTGAGATGTTAGACACTTTGAAAAGCCATCAACTAAAGAACCGTATTAAATATTTATTAATACAACACTATAAGCTAGGGTTTTTTATTGCTTTCAGATGGGAACACATAAATATCTTTAATTATAGTGCTACCCATACCATTTTACTAATAAATTTTTATCCCCAGGTTATAAATTCTTTGAAGGTAGGAACTACGGCAGTATCCACCATGTTGTCTGACTGACTTAACACATGGTTCTAGGATGAATGAATACAAGATTCTAAGTAGATGACATCATTAGATGTAAACATCTAGTACTTTGTATGAGAGACTTATTTTCAGTATTCGCTTTTAGAGATTAATATTAAATGGCTTACCTAAGAACACAGAGCTTTTATAAGAATGGGGTTCAAATCATTACCTTGGTCCTCATATTTGGACTGCCCATTAGCAATCGATATTTACTCTTTAGCACTACCAGTTCTCACTAGAGGTAAACTTACTTAGACTGATAAGACTTTTGAAACATACCTTCCATAAAAACTATCCAAAGATAATTTATCAAGAGGTTAAAACAGACAAATGACCAGGAAAATCCACATATTAACCAGTAAAAAGAAATCATATTTATGGAAAAGTTCCCTCTTCCAGATGCTACAAATGCATCTTAGTGTTTCCGTTTCGATGGATGCTCTCAGATGCTGATGCATGTTTATCTTTATGTGAACACAAGATACAAAAAATCATATATGCCAATTTCAGGGATTTTTTAAAGCATAAATCTAGCATTGGACAAAATGCTATTAGCATAATGTTTATATTAAATAAAGAATTATTGGGAGAAAATGTTTTATGGGATGTTCTTGGGGTTATCTTTAGAATACATGGTCTAAGACATTAACAGTTTTTAAGAATTAAATTTATATTGAAATTTAGACTATAGAATAACTGACAAAATTATATCATGGGGAGTTGCCTAGAGGGTTAAAGCCTCTGCCTTCGGCTCAGGTCATGATCTCAGGGTCCTGGGATTGAGCTTCCTCCTCTCTCTCTGCCTACCTCTCCACCTACTTGTGAGCTCTCTCTGTCAGATAAATAAATAAAATCTTTAAAAAAATTATATCATGGGATATACTTCCCACTCACTAAAACATATAAACATATTTTGAAAAGCACATATTAGTACTCTAAACTAAATTTAAAAAAAGAAAAAAATCTGCCAGTCCTAGGATCATAAGAAGGGATTCAAAACCTAGATCTTAGGTGAAAGCTAACTTCCCAGTGGCCTAAAGGACTTGAGAACCTGGCCATAGAATATAGTACCTGGCGACTGGATTTTTTAATCCTGTAGAACAGGAGAGCTAGACGTGAAACCTTTGCATAAAGCCTGGTCCTTTCCAGGGAAGCCTCAAAGATATTTATTTTCTGTCTTGCGACCTGGGAAAAACAAACAAAGCAGGAGCTACCATCATGAAACCAAAGCCATAAAATTGTGCCACACCGAATATAGGGTGGAATATGGTGTAAGAGTGAGAACTCCAAACAACAAATTAATATTACAGTTTTTAGAACCACTTAGCCTTCAAGGACAGTGCAGAAGCCAGTGTTAATTTATGCTGTTGGGGCCATCTGCTAATGGGATTATGATACAGAAAAAGGAAAGCGTGAAAAAAAGAATCGGCAAGATGCTAAATAAAAATAGTTAAACTTCTGGGAATAAAATTATAACTGAACATAAGTATCAATGGAAAAGTGAAACAAAGAGATTAGAGAGACAACTGAAGAGTAAATCATCAAATTAATATGAGTTTGGGGCACCTGGATTGCTCAGTCTGTTAAGCCTCTGACTTTTGGGTTCACCTCAGGGCATGATCTCATGGGTCATGAGATCAGCCCCAGCTCTGCCCTCAGTGGGGAGTCTGCTTGAAGATTCTCTTCCTTTGTGTAACTTCCACTCACATGTGTTCTAAATAAATAAATCTTTAAAATGTGTGTGTGTGTGTGTGTGTATGAGCTTACTCACCAGAACGCAGCACGTAAAGAGGGGGAAAAATGGGACAGAGATTAAGAGACACTGAAGATCAAAGAAGTAAATTCAATACTTTTCTAATAGGAGCTCCAGAGGTAGAAAAGAGAGACTTAGGGAAAGACACTAGTTGAAGAGATAATACTGATCATTTGTTTTATAACAGAAAAAATGGCCTNGTGTGTGTGTGTGTGTGTGTGTGTATGAGCTTACTCACCAGAACGCAGCACGTAAAGAGGGGGAAAAATGGGACAGAGATTAAGAGACACTGAAGATCAAAGAAGTAAATTCAATACTTTTCTAATAGGAGCTCCAGAGGTAGAAAAGAGAGACTTAGGGAAAGACACTAGTTGAAGAGATAATACTGATCATTTGTTTTATAACAGAAAAAATGGCCTGACTTTTCATGTCATTATAGCTTAAAAACAATGACAACTCAGTGGCAAGGAGTAACCTAGTGTCCAGAGCTTGACTTCTGATAACATTTTCCACTGAAAGCTACCAGGGCAAGGAGCTTGAGTTAAGTGTCTGTCTTCCACTCAGGTCATGATCCCAGGGTCCAGAATGGAGCCCTGCATCAGGCTTCCTGCTCAGCGGGGAGTCTGCTTCTCCCTCTGCCCCTCCCTCCTGCTCTGTTGTTCTCTTGCTATATCTCTCTCAAATAGATAAATAAAATCTTAAAAAAAAAAAAAAAGGAACTAGCGCTTCTTGGAGAAGCGGCTGATGGCTGATCCTAGAACAGGGCCAGGAAAGATACAAGATGAGCCTGAAACAACTTACAGTGCTACAAAATAAGGTAGTGTGCAAAAAGAAAAGCCTACATTGACAGAGGTATGTCAGAGGGATCCAGGAGCCAACTGAAAGAACTCTTCCTGGCCAAAGTTGGAACAATTTGAGCGATAAAATAAAGTTGCATTGTATTATGACTCAAATTATAAAATATTCTTGAGTCCATACTGATATAAATACTTACTGAATAAATAAGTAAATGAGAGAGAAGAGACAAGTTTCCCATGTATAAGAATTCCAGGTAATTTATGTAGATTCCCTGCCCTGAAGGAGGGGGAGTGTAAATCACCATAGATATGGCCTGCACCCAGTGATTTCCTTCCGAAGAATGGAGTATAGAAAGGGATAGAAAAGGGACCATTGGGGAGGGTTTGTGCTTTGGTGAATGCTGTGAAAGATGCAAGCCTGATGATTCACAGACCTGTACCCCTTGGGCAAAGAATAAAAAGAAAAGAAAAGAAAGAAAAGAAAAGAAAAGGGACCTTATAGTGGAGAATCATGACAGGCACTACACCAGCCAGGTGAACAAGGTCAACATGAACACTACCAGGTCCTGTTAATAGTTTGTACTCTTGTCACTACATGATGAAAATAATATTTCTATAGTCTTTCTTTCCCCAAACCATTAATTCTAGCTAATCATGAGGGGAAAACAAGTAAAATAATAACTAACTAACAACAACCTCAATAACAGAAATCCCAAATTCCAGTAGAAAGGCATTCTACAAAATGCTTGACCAGTACTCTCCAAATAGGAAAAGTCATCAGAAACTAGGTAAACCTGAGAAACTGTCAGAGCAAAGAGTCACCTGAGAAGACATGGCATTACCAACTTAATAGCATAGTCTTCAAAGGCAGGGGATACGCCCATTATGTCTTGCATGTGATTAGTATATTTTATATGAGAAATGAAGGTGCTTAAAGATGTATGCCCACGTGAAATTTACTGTCTGAAATTGCAGAGCCTATTGAAATATCATCACTTGAGAAGATAAAAATCATGTTTGCCGACAAATACAGTCTACAGAATAATTATATCTAGTTCTGTATAATGAACCCTGTATATAAAACTTTTAATCCAAATAGAAAGTTAAAGGGGCGAGAGCTTCTTGATTATCAATTCTGTTTCAAAGCAGAATAAAGCCAGTTTTAAATTGGAGTCACTTTCAGGTTGGTGACAGTCTGTCCAAATCCATAATGGATTAGTCTTACATATGCATCATCCTTTTATTAGATTAAGTATTTCATCTACATTATTTTATAGACCTTTTCCTCATTGTAGGATTTTCAATTTATCATGCTTTAGTTTTAGGTCTTTAGGATTCTGCCAACTTTTTATTTTTATTTTTATTTTTTTGTGGGGGGGTGGTGGGTGTAGGGCAAAGAGAAAGGGAGAGAGAGAATCTTCAGTAGGCTCCATGCCCAGCACAGATCCTGACATGGGGCTCGATCTCACAAGCCTGAAATCATGACCTGAGCTAAAATCAAGAGTCAGATGCTTAACCAACTGAGCCACCCAGGTGCCCCAACTTTTTTTTCCCTCAAGTAAATATTAACTCTAGTTTTTTTTTTTCATATGCCCTATTCTTCCAGCCATATTATTTCATCTCTCTATTATGAGCACCAATGTTCTTTCCATTCTTATATCATTAACTATGGAATATGTGAGATTATTGTTCATTACACATATTTGTCAACCAGGTTAGTAGGTACTGCTTTTATCATTTTGACTGAATAAAGAAATTGAAAATGGCTAAATAAGTGTAAGACAGTCCCACTAACATAATCTGCCTTTTCTGTTTACCATGATGTTTTTGCTAATGACTGTCTGGCTGTCTACATTCTTGTCTTAAAGAAGATCTACTTTTCTTAGAATTGTAGGCTCTTTTATTTTTTCTTGGTGTGGTGTGTAAGCTATAGATATTTTAGTCATTTCTTGCTTTACTGCAATTCAGAGCACTGAATTGATTTCTTTTCACGTCATTCCTATTCTATATTGTTAAGGAAATGAGCCTCATTTAGAAATGTAGTCTATTTTAGTCATTTTTAAAAACTAAAGAATGAATTATTTAAAGTCAAAACACATTTCCTCTGTGGAGTAATTATATAGGGCTCCACAGCCTATGGCATGGAAAAATAAAATGATCCCCAATGCATAGAGTTGCATACTAAATAATGTCCACATACTGGTCTGGGTTAACTATAAATTCTTACTAGTGTTAATTAAAAATTATATGGCAAAGCTTCTGAACCAGTCAATGAACATGACCTTTAATTCTTCTTCTTGCCGATGCCCATAGTTAAACTATTTGCCATTTTCTTAGATGCCTTCTTCTCATTCTTCATATTTATACTATATTTTACTGGTAAATTATTTCTGGAAATTTTGTAAATTAAAACTTGCATTTTTATCAAATCCATAGAGATTTACTATTTTTCTTCATGGAAATACTGCCTAACTTAGAGTAAATTACCCTCATCTCAGGCACATCAGCTCTGTCCCTATAATAATCTATGTAACAAAGAAATTGTGAGCTTTATTTAATTTGTTGAACTAGATTAAAAATAGTTTGGGACCTTTAATGCACAATCTCTGTGAAGGTATAAAGTATCATCATTGGACTTCCTATGATTTAAAATGATATTCAAATATGTAAATTGCTACAGATTGCTTTGGGTAGTATGGACTTTTAATAATATTGGTCCTTCCAATCCATGGGAATGGAATATCTTTCCAATTTCTTTTATATCATCTTCAATTTCTTCCATCAGTGTTTCATAGTTTTCAGAGTACAGGTCTTTCAACTCCTTGGTTGTTTCTTCCTATTTTGTTATTTTGGGTGCAGTTGTAAATGGGATTGTTTTTTTAATTTCTCTGCCTTCTACTTTATTATTAGTGTATAGACATGCAGCAATTTCTGTATATTAATTTTGCATCTTGTGAATTTACCTAATTCATTTATTCTAGCAGTTTTTTGGTGGGGTCTTTGGGGTTTTCTATAGGTAGTATCTTGTCATCTGCAAATAGTAAAAGTTTTACTTCCTTACCAATCTGGATGACTTTTAGTTCCTTTTCTTATCCAATTGCTGTAAATAGGCCTTTCAGTGCTACCTTGAATAAAAGTAATGAAAGTGGACAATCCCTGTCCTGATCTTAGATAAAAATATCTCCCTTTGGGTGCCTGGGTGGCTCAGTGGGTTAAAGCCTCTGCTTTCGGCTCAGGTCATGATCTCAGGGTCCTGGGATCGAGGCCTGCATTGGGCTCCCTGCTCAGCAGGAAGCCCGCTTCCCCCCCCCCTCTGCCTGCCTCTCTGCCTCCTTGTGATCTCTCTCCCTCTGTGAAATAAATAAATAAAATATTTTTTAAAAAATCTCCCTTTTTCTCCTTGAAGATGATATTAGCTGTGGATTTTTCACATATGGCCTTTACTATGTTGAGGTATATGTTCCCTCTGAACCTACTTTGTTGGTAGTTTTTGTCATGAATGGATGTTGTACTTCGTCAAATTTTTTTATTTTGCATCTCTCGAGATGATCATATGGTTTTTGTCCTTTCTCTTGTTAGTCTCATGCGTCATGTTGATTGATTTATGCATAATGAATCACCCTTGCATCCCAGGAATAAATGCCACTTGATTATGGTGAATGAATTTTCTCATTTTGTTATTTTGTTGTGTTATTGTGTTGCTGGATTCAGTTTGCTAATATTTTGTTGAAGATTTTTTCATCTATGCTCATCAGAGATATGGGCCTCTGGTTCTCTTTTTTTGGTATTGTCTTTATCTGGTTTCAATATTGGTAAATCTGGCCTTATAGAATGAATTTGGAAACTTTCCTTTCCTCTTTTATTTTTTGGAATAGTTTGATAAGAATTAGTATTAATTCTTTAAATGTTTGGTAGAATTTACCTGTGAAAATTGTTAAAGTGGCCATACTGCTCAAAGCAATCTATAGATTTCATGTAATCCCTATCAAAATACCAATGTCAGTTTTCACAGAACTAGAACAGATATTCCTAAAATTTGTATGGAACCCCAAAATACCGTAAGTAGCTGAAGCAGTCTTGAAAAAGATGAACAAATCTGGAGGCATCGCAATTCCAGATTTCAAGATGTACTACAAATCTGTAGTAATCACAATGGTATGGTAATGGCACAAAAATAGACACATCAATCAATAGAACATAATAGAGAATTTAGAAACAAACCCATACTTACATTGTCATCTACTACAGAGGAGGCAAGAATATACAATGGGGAAAAAGAGTCCTTTCAACAAATGATTTTGGGAAAACTCGGTAACTACATGGGAAAGGAAGAAACTGGACCACTTTCTTACACCATACACAAAAATAAACTCAAAATGGATTAAAGACCTAAATATGAGACCTGAAACTGTAAAACTGCTAGAAGAAAATATGGGTAGTAATTTCTTTGACATTAGCCATAGAAACATTTTTCAAGATATGTCTCCTCATTCAAGAGAAACAAAAGCAAAATTAAACTCTTGGGACTAAACCAAAATAAAAAGTTTTTGCACAGTGAAGGAAACCATCAACAAGACAAAATCTGCTCAATGGGAGAAGATATTTTCAAGTGATATATCTGAAAAGGAGTTAATATCCCAAAAACATGAAGAACTTATACAACTCAATACCAAAAAAACCAAATAATTACATTTTAAAAAATGGACAGAGGACACATAGACGTTTTTCTAAAGAAGATATATGTATGGCATGAGGACACATGAAAAGGTGTTCAGCATTACTAACCATCAAAGAAATGCAAATCAAAACAATGCGATATCACCTTATACCCGTCAGAATGGCAAAAAACAGAAACAAAAACAAAACACACACACACACACACACACACACACACACACACAAGGAATAGCAAGTGTTGGCAAGAATGTGGAGAAAAAGAACCCTCATGCACTATTGGTGGGGATGAAGATTGGTGTAGCCATGGTAGAAAACAGTGTAGAGGTTCCTTAAAAAATTAAAAGTAGAATTATCTTATGATCCAGTAATTCCATTACTGGATATTTATCCAAAGCAAATGAAAACACTAATTCAAAAATATATTCACCCTTATGTTTATTGCAGCCTTATTTACAATAGTCAAGATATTGAAACAGTTGAAGTGTCCATTCGTAGATGAATGGATATGGTGTGTGTATATATAAATATACAGACACACCATACCCTATATATAAAGATGTGGGGTGTGTGTGTGTGTGTACGCATACATACATATATACACACCCACAGTGGAGTATTATTCAGCCATTTGCAACAACATGGATGGACTTAGAGGGTATGATGCTAAGTGAAGTAGTCAGAGAAAGACAAATATCATATGATTTCACTCATGTGGAATTTAAGAAACCAAACAAAGAAAAAAGAGACAAAAAAACCAGACTCTTAAATACAGAGAACAAACTAATGATTACCAGAGAGGAAGGGTGTGTGTGGGGGGGATGGGTGAAAGAGATAAGTGGGATTAAGAATACACTTAATGACCACTGAGTAATGTATAGAATTGGTGAATCTTTGTATTGTACACCTGAAACTAATATAACACTGTACGTTCATTATACTTCAATTAAAAAGTATAAATTGCTTTGAAAATTCTGTGCTCATTTCCTAAGCTCCCTTTAGATAAAACCATTATGCCTTCAGTTATACCTGGAATTTATTAAGCACAATTAGGAACTGTGTTTGGCCTAAGAAAATACATCCCAAACTCCTGCTTCCAAGGGGCTTGGAACCTGGAGGGGCAGACAGAGCAGTAACTTAGCTCTACTATGAGGTGGTACACATTTAACATGGGAATAGAAGGGTTCTTAGGTGGCATGAAACATAGAGTACCCAACCTGGGAGTTGGTTGACAAAGCAAAGGCAAAATGGGAGAGGGAAGCTGTTTCCTTGAGTCTTGAGGTTGAGCGGACTGCCAGGAGCCCAAGAGGGAATGGCCAGTGTAGGGGAAGGAAGTAGCCGATGTGCACACGTGGACAGATTAAGAGCCTGTGACGTGTTGGTGAGCCCTTCTGGACTAGGCTGGGCTGTAGTTTAACTGCAGGTGCTGGCCGGGAGAGTTGCAGAACCTGAGACTAGCCAGCTAAGCCGGCACCCAAAGCAAAACATTTTTAGTGTCTGAATTAAGATGTTGGATTTAAGGAATGGATGAGTTTGAAAGCACCGTCTGTATAAGTTGCTGAAAAATTGGCTGAGACCGAGAGCAGGGAGGTGTCTAGAAGTCTGCCTTAGGCCCCTATTAAAATCAGTAACTTACTTAACTGTATATATAAAACCTCTAAATGGAATATTCACATTTTAAAGAAATATTATAAAAATGACTTTTTTTCCCCCCAGTGGGAGAGACTTTTGAGAGTTGCCCGGAAGCCACTGATTTTTTGTGCCGTGACGAGAAGTGTGTTGCATCCCACCTTGTCTGTGACTATAAGCCAGATTGTCCTGATGGGTCTGATGAGGCTCACTGTGGTAAGTGGATCTGTCTGCTCTCGGGCAGCCCATTCAGCACAGATATCACTTTATTAGGAAAGTAACATATTAGCGTTGATGATGGAGAGGAAGTATTCTTTTCATGCACTAGAGTAGATTTAAAAGAGCCCAGACATTTTTTCTAGCTTCTCTGTCCACACATCCAAATCGCAGCCGTCTCAACCATTTTACCCCCATACTAAATGCCGCAGCAAATCTTGTCCTAAAAATTTCTCAACACATCATTTGTGCAGAACTGCGTGGGGGGAGGGGGTAAGAATTTTAATCGCCGAAACTGACCTATCTGTCGGCGTTTTTTCATTGGTTTTCATTTCCTTTTCCATTCCTTTTCCAGAAGATGGTTGATTTTATAGATAGGACTAAAAATGAGCACTTCAAATAAATACTAGTAAATGATTAATTTTATCAATTACATTGTTCTGGGAAAGGAGGGAACTAGATTGACCACATTGGTTTTTTTATTCAAACTTTAATTCAAGTGATTTTTAAAAGTCAAGCATAAAACCAAATATGTAGTTTTAAAATATGAACATCTATTTAAATCAGAGATGACTTTTTTTTTTTTTTTTTTTTTTTTGTATTTCTTACTGATGTGCATTCCTAGGGAACCTTACTACCATATAGGCTACCTATTGCAGTTAGGGTTTGCTGCATAGCAAACTACCCTAAAATTTAGCAGTCTAAAAAATTTTCATTTTGTATTCAATATTGTGGATTAGTAATTCAGAAAGGAATCAGCAGGACAGGTTGTTTCCCATCCACATGGCTCCAACAGGTATCGCTGGAACTGGAGGGTCACCTTCAAGATGGCTTCCTCCCCTCTAGTTTTGGCACATTGGTACTCTTTGGTCTCTCTGAGTGGCTTGACATAGCATCTCATTCTCCAGGGCAATCTAGTGTGGGTTGAGCTTTCCATAACAGGGCTGTCACGGGACAGCCAGATATCTTGCATGGGACCGGCTTTTACCAGAGGAAATGCTCTCAAGAGCAAGCATTCCAAGAGCCACAGGAAAAACAGGAAGACTTCGTATGACTTAGCCTCAAAAATTCTAGAAAGTCACTCTTGGCTCTTTCCAGTGGTCATGCAGTTAAAATTTCTAGCTTCAATTCAGAGAGAGAAAGCGGGTAAATTCTACCTTTGGGACAATGTCATGCATATACAAGAAAGGAGTGTCAGAGAAGTCATGTTCAAATTTTTCTTTTTAACTCAATATCATTTTTATTCATCAGGATCTTATAGTAATGATGCTTCTGAAGTTTTTTATGTATTTATTACTTTTATTAAATTGTGGTGAAATGTGCATAACATAAAATTTACTATTCTAACCTTTTCTAACTATAGTTTCTATATAGAGACTATATAGAAACAAACTATAGTTTCTAACTATAGAACTAACTATAGTTCAGTGGCATTAAGTGCATTGGCACTGTTGTCCAGATATCACTACCACTCATCTCCAGAACATTTTTCATCTGGAAAAACTGAAACCCTATACCCATTAAATAATTAATGCTCCATTTTCCCTCCCCCAGCCCCTGAAAACCACCATTTGATTCTCTGTTTCTATGCATTTGACAGTCTGGGTATCTAATACCAGTATTTGGAATCATATAGTATTTGTCTTGCTGTGATAAACTTATTTCACTTACCATAAATTTCTCAACATTAATGCTATATTTTAATTTTAAATCAAAGTGTCAAAGGGAGTGAAAATCAGTGGCACTTTTTAAAACTATACTATCAATGCCACAGTATTATAATCTTAATTTTATAAACTATTATGTATTTCCTTTATAATATATGCATTCTCAAATGAAATTTCTAATATATTGAAAGATACTTCCTACTGTTCTTTTTTAAAAGCTTCTATTTAAATTTAACTTAGTTTTTTTTTTCCTAGTGTTCTTTCTAGCTTTTTTTTTTTAAAGATTTTATTTATTTATTTGACACAGAGAGAGAGAGAGAGATCACAAGTAGGCAGAGAGGCAGGCAGAGAGAGAGGGGGAAGCAGGCTCCCCGCTGAACAGGGAGCCCGATGCAGGGCTCGATCCCAGGACCCTGAGATCATGACTTGAGCCAGAGGCAGAGGCTTTAACCCACTGAGCCACCCAGGTGTCCCTAGCTTTTTTAAAGTACTCCAAAAAATACATTTTTTGATACTGACTGGAGAGAACCCCTTACAATGGAGCTCGAAAAAAAATGTTCCATAATGTTTGTAAAATCACTACTTTTCCCGCCAGGCAAAACAAGTAGAGTATTTAAAAAATCATCAGCATATAGTACATCATTAGTGTTTGATGTAGTGGTCAATGATTCATTAGTTTCATATGAAAATAAATAAATATCCAATCAAAAGTAAAAAAAAAAATCACCAGCAAAACAAAATGAGGATTCTAAAAGAAAAATAATTTGAACAAGATGACATTTACATACATAATCCAGTGAGGGGAAGGACAGCTGTCACATGCACAAAGAAAAATAGTTACAGGAAGTAAATTTTCTTCCTCTCATTTCAAGATGTACATGTATTTAAAATATTTATATAAAAATCATATTTTTCCATTTATTCCTATTCTTAGTATGGGCTAGGAACAACTTTCTAAATGTTGAATATATAAAAATCAATAAGACATTGTCTTAGATTTCAGAAACTCACTTTCTCCTGGGGGGGGAGGTCTGGGAGATATATTAAAATATAGTGTTCTTTGCTTTTTGAGAAAGTTGTTTATAAAAGAATTCTCATTATTTTCAAAATGTAACTAGTGCTATTAATAATAATGTTATCACAGTGCATTTGGGGAGTACAGATGAAGACTAGCGTGTGTGTGTGTGCACATGCCCGTGAAACATAAATATCGGCTTGTAAAACATAAATTGTTACTCAGTGTTTTGGTTTTTCAAATGTGAGTGCTGTTTTTTTTCCCCTTGGCTTCACTCATTTTTCCTCTCGGACTGCTTTATATGATTTTTATTTTTTCCACAGCTATTTGAAGTATTGATATAAAAATACACAGAGGCAGTTTTGATTTTCAGAACCTGAGTCAGTTGCATGCCCATATTTGTTAGTGTTACCTACAGCTTTGGTGGACAACCACATGCAGTATTTGTTTTTATTATTAAAATTAAAACAATATGTTGACAAATGAAATGCTCACTTTCCTTAAGACCTTTGATAGACTTTGTTCACGTCCAAAAGGAACACTTCACAACACATGTGGGTATACCAGTGACTTACCGATTCTGCAAAGTGACTTCATCAGTATTTTATGTTGAAAGTCTTTCAAATGCATTGGAGGCATCAGGCTTAGATTCCTGCAATCTAATAATCTGTTGTGGATGATGAAATAAATTATAAAATTTTCAAAATGGACTTTGGAGAAATATAAGGAAAAAATGGACCTTTGGTTTATTAACCTGAAGTCATCATTTTGATGTTGACTCTCCCATGTTCAATTATTTAAATTCTCAGAGATTCGTTTCCTCATCTTTATATTAGATAGAATCATATCTGTTCTATAGAGTACTTTGAGAATTAAATGACCGAAGGAACATATTTGTTCAGTCTTCCAGGATTAATAATGTTAGCCTCTTCCATTTCATTATTTTTCTACTCTCTTGAAATTTGTCAGTCATAGTGGCTATATTATATATACTTTATATACTTACCAGAAAATAAACTCAGTGATTCCTCATAAGTAAATTTTTACTTTAGCTTATAAATAAAGATAAATTTTTCTTTTGCATCTCTAACTCCTGGTTGCAAAAATTCATGGTTTGGAATAAATGAAATCGATTCTTTTTAAAAGAAACCATTAAGTCAAAAATGTGCTCTTTGCTTACGTGGAAGAAAATTATTACCTAAAGCCTCTGTTAAGTGTGCCTTGTACTCTAGGCTAGGGATGTGCAGGGTGTGGATGGGTGCAGATGCTCCTGCCATGTACAGCAGTTACATACATGATTATCCAGTCAGAGCCTTCTTTCCGTCTGAACCCAGAGTCTGCAAAACCCTTCTCAGTGCAGTTCTCTATGAAGCCATTTCACGCTGAGGAGAAAGTATTAAATATCCCTGTATTATGCATTGTGGTATAGCAAAATAAGGCGAATATGTGAGTATAATGAATTAAAATAATTAATTATGGGGCCAGCTCTTAAAAAAATATAAGGAAGTTGATCAATATTTACACTAACCATACCATTGTATGGCTGAATACCATACCACTGAGAAAATACCATTTGTTTAGATGTTGTTGGTAATGCTTTAAGTCTATTCGAGGAATCATGACAAAGATCATAATTTAGAAAATATTTTATCAAGAGCTATAACTGTTTTGAAGATACTGACCACATAATCATCATCGAGAAATATTACAAAGTTCCTCATAGCATTTATGATTTAATAGGAATATATGGAAACACTATGGGCAGTAGCAATTCTCCCCACATAGAAATGTTTATAGTAATTCCATGGTAAACAGTTACAGTCCACAATAAAGAAGTAATGAATTTCCAAATGAGTAGTAATAACCATAATCACTGTTAAGTGCCATAAAACACACATGCACACCTACTCTGATGTGTTCTGAAAAGAGACAGATAGGACATAAGTGGAACATTCAAAGACAAGTATGACTTACTAGATGGAATGAAGTATACTTAGAGCAGAAGCTTCAACAACAACCAGCCTAACATCATAGTAATTCCTGTTAGTTGCCTGGTCCTCCTTTGTGTTTCTTAAAAACAGAACTCCCAATTTTATTTGCACTGGCCTTGTGACCAATGACAAATACCATCTTCTCCAGATTTCCCTGTAGCCACCAGAGATCAATGAGATATACATGGGAATTTGGGGAAGGTATCTGTTTTAGAATGAAAAACACCAGACTAGAAAAAAGGTCTCTTCTGCTTTTTTCTTCCACTTCTTTCAGTGCCTTGAACATATGTGATACTAGGGAGTACCACAGTCATCTTGCAACCATGAATGAGCAGGAGGATGACAAGGTGACAGGAAGAACAGATGGAAAATATGTGCTTCACAAACACTCAGTTGAACCACAATACCAACCCTAAACGGACAACTTCCTGGCTTCTTTTTAATTAAGATGAATTAATTCCTGTTTCCTCTTCTACTACTTGGGTTTTCAGTTGCTTGGAACCAACCAATTTTTAATTAATACAATAAGGAAACTATTATCTCTAGTAGGAAGAGGTCAAAACCAAGATTCCTAGAGTTGGTTGATTTTAGCAACTTTTGTTATCAAAACATTAGAACTACATGGACTCCTTCCTTCTTTATCTAGTGCCATCTTCATGTAACTGACTTTGTAATAAAGTCAGCTACCCATATAATCTCTTCAGTCCCAGGGAACATATCTTTACAGTGATAGCCTGAGAAAGAATAAATGGATTTTCTTTCTTTTGATTTGTTTTTAAGAACAAGGCAAGCTTTTCCTAGGTGCCTTTTCCACAATAAGGCTCAATGTCTAGAATTGCATCCCAGGACTATGGCTAAACTAATCAAGATGAGGAAAGAGAAAACATTGCACATCATGACTGCTTAGATAACTTATAAGTCATGTCTGGCTATCTCAGTGAAAGAGGGTGGATTGTCAAATAAAATAGCAGTTCTGTCCTCTATAAGAGATGGAAAGAATGACTGATAAATGAACCCCCAAATACTAAGGAAAACATTCAAAAATAGAGGAAAGTAGTCCTACATATAAAATTTGAAAAAAATCAGTTTTTATTTAAGAAATAATTTTCTGAAAAATTTAGTTGGCACAGAGGCAAATTTAAAATTCAGTTTCAAAAACATTTTGCAGCAAAGTAAAGGTTATTGTATGCAAGGCAAGGGGTTTAGGAGAGTATATTCAAACAACATGAAAAACCTGATATTTTAAGCCATGGAAATAACAGAAGAGCATTCTTAAAGATGATTAATGTGGTTTGGGCTTGTAAAGTTGATCAGTGAAGGCTACACTGAAAAAAAATAGGCTCTTAAAATAAATCAGGGGCTTGGACCAATGGAACTGGTATAGGGGTTATAAACTTCAGGGGAAGGAATGAATTAAGTTTTCAAAGGGAGAACTGACAAGCATTGGTGATAGATTGAATATGGAAATGAGGAATGTAGAACCAAAGATAACTCCAAAGGTAGAATCTTTAAAAAGAGAGAGAAGATTCATGCTCTGAACTTAATCAATAATCTCAGTGAGAAGAACTCATTTGGAGAGGTGAATGATGAGTTCATTTTAGGCTTTTTGATTTTGAGGCGACAGTTGCATATTCCAAGTGGAATATTCAACAAGCATTTGAAGGTAAACACCTGCCTTCCATCCTGGCTGTAGATTTGTGGACCATCTGCATTCAAGTGCGAAAGACCATGGGAAAGGTTGAGTGAAAACTATACAGAGTGAGAAATTTAAGCATATAAAATTAAATCAGGAGGGGCACTCTGGCTGTGTTTGCAAGTTATAAGAAAGGAATTGGTAGAAAATGTGAGATTGAAGGACTTGGAAAAGTTCTCTAACTGAAATAAATGGTGCCATAGAATGCTAATAGCTGTAGAATGCTTGATAAGGTGTTGAGATCATAAGCTGAGATTAGCCCTAGAAAAGGGAAAGGAAAAAATGACATAATTTAGAGGTAGAGAGAATTCCTGATTGTATTGAAGTCTTTAGAGTCATACATAAAGTAATATGCTAGATAAGGTGGAACAGAAAGTTCAAGGGTGATTGCAGAGAATCAAAAAGGATATAGAATAATTATTTTATAGGTCCTCTATGTTAGGGAGTCAGTTACATAGAAATGCAATAGTGCAGAACCTATATGTGACATCATTCTAAAGAATACACAGTGGCCATTTTGTATTTATATTGGAAGATTCTGCATGTTTGCGCTTGTGTTAGCTAAACACCTGGAAAACTAGATTTCTTACTTTTAGCTGCATTGTATAGCACCTTGTAAGCCTACTTATATTTTGATACTGGAATGATAAACATAAGGAGGGGATATAGAGAGCCCATAAATAAACATCTAAAATTAAATGCATTATATGCCATATCAATTGAATGAAAGAAATGTACATAATTAAAAATGATTCTAGATTAGGGATAAGATGCAGTCATGCCTGAGAAGTGAAATACTGATATTTAATGAAAATATCATCATGAATTCAGGATATTTTCTGTAGAATTATTTAAAGCTTTGTTTGTTATATGTTTGGCATCCATTTTTATCAGCAAGTTTTTCTTCTGATGCGGTTTCTTTATGTTAGTATTAGTTTTATATTAAGAAGTTATGAACAGGAAACCATCTGGAGAAGAAATATTAAAAGCAACATAAATGTCACCTCTCTAAAAAGGAAGGAAAACTCAGTAACAATCTCAATTGATTCATACTGGTTAAATCACACAATCATTCTGTCTGTACAACACACTTTTACAGTGAATGCTCAAAGATAACTGCTGTGCAAAAAAATGAAAAATGAAAGCAGATATCATTTATATTATGATGGTACTTTTCACAGATGAATAAGTAGTAAACATTCTGCTATTATCTGGTAATTTGTCTCATTATGAATAACTTACTTTTTAATGAGTTATCAATCAACCCTTAGAACTTTTTTCATTGTTTGGTGACTAGCTCTGAAATGTTGTGTGTGGAAGGTTAGTATGGTATGCTGAGAGGGTTTGTGTCCTCTACAGTTTACTACTTCTCCAAAGGCACCTTTTTATAGTTAATGACTTTGCCCCTCTAATGGTCTGTGCTGTTCAAACACCAGAGGGAACACAGGGACTGAATTGAACTTCCAGACAACTGAAGCTGTTGATTTATTCTATCTGACTTATCTGTATTATCATAACATTATGTTTATCGCTCATGTGTAGACACAGTTTTATCTGTCATCTATAATATTATTAGTCAGTCCATACAACTCCTTCATGGATAAATGACAGTGTTCATGCAGTGCCTGTAGACTTTCTGATTAAAAATAAAAAGCTACCATATACAATGTACAATTGAAATTACCAATGGATACAAATGTCCTGGTTCTTTAAATTGATTAATAAATAATTAAAATAGGCAGGCACTAATTCTAAATAATCATGAATGTAATATAATACCAAGTGTAATGTACATTTCCAGAACATTCTATTAATATCTTCCTTTCCTTAGGTCATTATACAACCACAGCAGGAAGTTGCAATTTTGAAACAACTTCAGGAAACTGGACTGCAGCCTGCAGTCTTACTCAGGACTCTCATGATGACTTGGACTGGGCCATTGGCACCAGAATTCCTGCTGAAGCATTGAGCCCAGACTTTGATCACACCCCAGGTAAGTCTAGCAGAGATTCACAGGCCAAGTAATTCACCCCTGGAAATCTGCCTTAACCATTTGAGTGATTATCAGAGAGCATTCCTTGTGTCTGTGTATGGGTAGAGCTCAATAGGTTTCATGAAAAGAGAGTGAGTCCTTCTTCGTAGCCTCTGAATTATTGAATAGACCACGAACCGACATTCTGCAGCAAGGAAATCCATGACTCCTGTTTTAAGAGACTCACAGATTTTATCTACTCAACAAGTAGGGGACATTCGCATGAGCGCATGCAGTAGGCAGAGGTTAGCAATGGTAGGAGTTCTCTAGCAGCTGGCCACCAGTGTTGTTCCAGTCCCTCTGACATGTAGGGGCCGAGACATAAAAGGTAAGTGGTGATGGAAGGAATGAACATCAACAAACTCTTGACAGGGTTTGCCTCCTTCCATGTGATTTGAGGTTAATGGAATCCTTAATGGTCCGATTGGTAATAGGGTCAGAGCAGAAGTAAGCTTATATTCTCATTTACTTTTACCCTGAAGTCTTGCCTCCTGAGTACCCACCCCACCCTTGGAATCTAACTTTTGTTAGGGATTAAAAATAATCATTTTAGAGACAACTTTTCTTAGGGATAAAACTTGTCTACATTTTCTTTGGGATAAAATCTAGTTTTCCTTAGGGATAAAAAATAACCTGAGATACTTGTGATGTTACTTTTACGTGTCAGCTTAGGGGGTGTCTTTGAATGAGATTAGCATTTAAATCAGTGAACTTTGTGAAAATTCCCCTACATAATTTGGAAGACGGGTGTGGGGGCTCATCTAATCAGTTGAAAGCCTAAATGAACAAAAAAGGACTGGCCTTCCTGAGCAAGAGGTAATTAATTCCCCCCAAGGCTGCATTCAGATGTCATCTGCCCTGTTGTCTTTCCTGGTTTCCAGCCCACCAGCCCACACTACGGATTCAGGGTGTGCCAGCCTCTGTGATCACATGAGCCAATTCTGTATGGTAAATGTCTTTCTGGATTCATACACATATTACTGGTTCTGCTTCTCTGGAGAACTCTAATACAATATCACTCAAAACAACTGAAGCATAGGCACGATGAAAAAGAACAAGGTTATAATGGAATTAATTAAAATGACTTTTCAAAGGAAAAATATGCAAGATTGTGTCAGCCATTCTATGACTAGCAAAAAGAGAAGAATACTTGTATTATTTATGTATTCAGGCAGATTGAAAACTTCATGACGTTCCATTACAGCCTACATGTTCATCTTTGTTTGAAAGTTGGCCCCTAATTCATCTCAGATTGAATATTCTTACTCCTTTTGACCTGCCAAATTGTATTTCCTCTTCCTCACCAAGTGTGGTTTTTGGGTGTTGTGTTTTGTTTTGTTTTGTCCTGTTTTTTTAAAGCATGAAGTTAGTATATACTAGATTATAGGTTAATGGAAGAGGATAGGTAATTAAGACACTGAGGTCAGTAATTAGGATTTAATATATAACAGAGACCAGTTCAGTGGGGGAAAAGATACAATCTTTATTGGTATGGAGTTGGCATATCTGGTTACAAAGCAGAAAGGAAATGACATATTTTGTGTATATTATAGACAGAAATATATTTGGATGGATTAAAGATTTAAATGCAACAAATAAAAATAAAACTATTGCAAGAAAACAGAGGGTAAGCTATGGGCAATGTAAAGACAGAATCTCACTTCTAAAAGCCCAGAAGCCACAAAAGAAAAGATGCATATATTTGATGGTGAAAAAATTATAGCTGTGGCCTAAAAACTCCATAAACAAAATCAACAGCCAAACAATAGGTTAGAAAAAAAATTTTGTATGTCAATTACAAGTTGGATACATATAGATAACTCTTATGGACTTACTGAAGATGAAAAGTTTAACAACCAGAAAAGATCTGTATAACTCATTCACAGATGATCACATTCAAATAATCAACAAAAATATTAAATGATGCCCAAGTCCACAAGTCACCAGAAAAATGCAATACCAAATAAAAGGATGGGGAAAGGTCTTCAAAAGCCACCAATAAATGGCAGAGAAATGGAGAAGCAGGTAGCCAGAGAAGGATACTCATGCATGGTTATGGGAAATTTTCTGTTTTGGAAAGAATTCTGACCATATAGAAATAAAAAGACCACCACATAAGCATATTTGTATAAGGAGATTTACCTCAGCATTATTTGTAGTTGAAAATAAGGGGAAATAAAATGAATGTCCCTCATTCATACCATCATTTATTTGTTCCCTTATTCATTCATTAATTGGCCTCTTGAATGCTAGGCACTGTTCTAGTTGCTGGGGATACATTAGTGAGTAAAACACAACGGCCACAGTGGAGTTCACAGTCTAGAAGGAGGGAAAAGCTAACTGAATCAACATGGTAAGCAAATAAAGTATGGGGTCCGTTAGAAGTTGAGTGGAAAAAGAAATGGAGTAGGTAGGATTGAGAAGGCATCTGGATGGTTATGTGTGTTACAGCTGGGGAAGGTTATGGTTTCTAGGCTGGTCGGTTAGGCTGTGGTGGGAAAATGCCACTCAAAAAAGACTTGAAGGACGTGACTAGTGAGCCGTTTGGATTCCTGAGTCAAGCATATTTTGGTCAGAGAAACAGCCATTGCCAAATGCCCTGAGACCCGAGTATGCCCGGGGGGGGGTGTGTGTGCCCCAAGCCATGAGTGATGTTTTAGGTGACCTAATGAGTTACTGTGGTGCTGTCCTGTGCACTGTATGATGTTTCACAGTCTTCCTGGCCTCTAGCCAATAGCACTATGCAGTTGATTTGTAGAGATTTTCAAAACATATTTTTAAAGATTTTATTTATTTGAGAGAGAGAGAGAGCAAGCACAAGCAGGGGGAGCTGCAGAGGGAGAGAAGGAAGCAGGCTCCCCCACAGAGCAAGGAGCCTGATGTGGGACTTGATCCCAGGACCTTGAGGTCATGACCTGAGGCAAAGGCAGACGCTTAAACAACTGAGCCACCCAGGAGTCCCCCAAAACGTATTATTATAGACTAAAGCAATACACAAAATGATTCTGTAGTATAGTCCAATTTTTTCTAGGACAAACGATGACTAATGTCTCCTTATTTGTGCACATGTATAACTCTACATTTGTATCTCTGTGAATAACTATGTGAGCATGCATAGAAAGATAAAAAAGGATATGCATGTTTATTAACGTGAATTACTCGAATGAATGATAGAATTGGAATAGACGAGAGGGAAAATAAATATAAAAATAAAAATAAAATAAGTAAAAACAGGAATTGTACCTCAAAAGAAAAATCTAATATACATGATGGTAGCACTTACATGTGCTTGTGGAAACTGGTGGCTATTTTTAAGTTTTACCATGGAAAACTCTGAACAATGATCGTTTTGCTCTATTAATATTGATTTTTTCTTCACTACTTCTTTTCATCAGTTTTACATTACTAAATAATACCTCTCTTCATAAAATTTTAAATGTATAAATAGAAAAAAGAAAAAGAAGAAACTTCTCTGGAATCCCAATAGAGCGATAGAATCATCTATAATCTTTATATTTGTATATCTTGCCATTCTTTTTTTTTTAAAGATTTTATTTATTTATTTGACAGAGAGAGAGAGAGAGATTACAAATAGGCAGAGAGGCAGGCAGAGAGAGAGGAGGAAGCAGGCTCCCTGCTGGATCCCAGGATCCTGAGATCATGACCTGAGCCAAGGGCAGAGCCTTTAACCCACTGAGCCACCCAAGCGTCCCCCATTCTTTCTTAATGTATACATTTTCAAATAAAAATAGGTTTCTACTAGATTCACTAATTTGATAAATACACTGTGAACAACTTTATATATTATAAAATATTTTTAACATGATACTCTACTTTTTGGATATAACGTAATTTATAAAAATTATCTAATGGTAAACTCTTAAATTATTTCCTAAGGCTTTCACTATAGTAGAGATCACAACAGTGAAAATACATTTAGATGAATTTTTTTTTACTTTTATGATAGCTCCTGAGGACAAATACTTTCTCTTTCTTGAGAACTTATGAGAAATAAACCAGTTTTCATTTTTGCTGCTAAGATCTCAACAGTCACATTTAGATGCAATGTCTGTGAGGCCTCCTGATAATATCTGCAGCGATCTTCCCTTAAGACAATATTTGGAAAATACGGAGCACATCTGCTAGTATAATACTGCTAAGGGTACAAAAGTATCATAGGCTCAGTTTAGGAAAAGATAAAAGTATGACCAGTGGATGTGGGAAATGTCCTGTGCATTGTTCAATGAGACAAACATGAGTGATCAATTGATACCTTTTAATGGAACAATTAAAGACTATTAATGGCTGCATTTATTTTCTTTCTGAACTTTTATAGCTTGGTTGAGTTCATGGAAGGCCACATGAAAAGTTTTGAATCTGGTCATTATGCAATATTGTACACAAGTAATGTCCACAGATAAAGAAAAGTAATCATTCTGACAGAATACTTTATTATCCTCCCTGTTAATCACTACTGGAGACCGTGTATTTTTACAGAGTACTCTCTTCGAAGCAGCCCGATTATATCATCCCTGATACACTAATACGGCTCACTGAACTTGTGTAGGCAGCCCTGAAACAATGGGCTGCTAAATAAATGGTAAGGACATTAATTAATTTTGACCCTCTGGGAAAAACAAAATTCTTTATGAGAAGGCCAACAGACTCAAAGAGCCTACGGTCTATTTCTAAACATCTCCACGTTGCTGTTAATTAAAACTGTATTTATGGATCTTTTCACTTATTGTTACCAAGATGAAGAATTAGATGCATAAGGAGGACATTTTCAATGCCCATCACGGGCCTATTTATGAGCCTTTCTGGAGCCATTGCAGAAGCTGTGGAGGGAAACTACAGACATTAATCCACTCTCGTGTGCACATGAATAGTGTTTAGGCTTACAATATACAGGCTTTAATGGCAAGAGTGACATTTGGGTAACATGAACTAATGAAGGTATAAAACAAAAGCCGCTGTCTCTCTCTCTCTCTCTCTTTTTTTCTTTTCTTCACAACTTTATTTTCTTTTCGTGGTATAATTGACCATATCCACAATTAAATTCTAAAATCTGGAAGGATAAGAGTCATCTTTTTTGCTATTTTTATATTCCCTCCAACATTGAAGACAGAAAAGCACTTGATAATACTTGTGTAGGTCTCATGTTACCTGTCTGTGTCCTTCTGTGTTTATTAACAGCAAACTATTTTAGATTAATTAATGCAACAAGCATTTCCTGAGTGCCTATTAAATACACAATGTGTTGGTAACTAAGGGTGTGAGTTAAGGAGATGTTTGTAAAGTAACTGGAATGAAATATGTTGCCTGATACAACCCACAGGAAGTTACTGTTGTGCAATTGTATATTCACAACACAAGGTCAAAAAATACTCCGGAACTATCTTAGTGATACTAATGCTCTAAAGTATATAATGACAATTTATAGTACTAAGTGTTCAACAAAGATAACTTAAGCCCTGGAGGTTAGGCAGATGATAATGGTACTTCTTTTTGAGTAGATGGTGCAGGTACTATTATTATTCCTACATGTGAGGAAACAGGAAAGCTGAATGACTTGTCTAAGCCTGTATAATGAGTAACAAAGCCAGAACTGAACCCTTGGTGTGTGGAGCCTAATCCAAGCCCACTCCAGGACCTCTCAGTAGCAGGCTTTGTTCTTAATGTATATTTGCTATCGTGTTGGATCCTGTAGAGAGAGTGTGAGGAAACGATTTAGGAGTTTGCCCTTAGATACTTTTATAAATCATGAATCTCCTTCCTCTATATTTGGGGCCACTTAACTTCTGTTTCCATCTAGGTGATATTTCCAACTCACTGGTCTCTAATAGAATAGAGGGAGACTCTCATACTCATTTCCTTGGGAGGTTGGGGCTTGGCAAAGGATATGGAGTTAGAGATATAAAAGCCAGCCTTCATTCACAGTTTACCAGACAGCTCACTTTGATCTTACTCATGTACACTCATGCTCTCATACACATGAGAGAGATAATAACTGAACTGCTACACATTTTTTTAAACTATCACATTTAAAATCCGATCATTGGACCAGCAGTTTTTGAGATATTCCAGGAAGCGGGGGAGAGGCCAGTGGGATCAGAATGGATGGATAAAAACAACAGAAATTCCAGCCCAGGGAAATATGGTTTGCTTCAGGTCTTCTCAAGGAAGCTATGTAAATATTCTAAAATCAAAGTAAAAATACTGTTGTGGACAGCATTGTGTCCCCTTAAAATTCATATGTTGAAGCCCCAACCCCCCAATGTGACTAGGTTCAGAGATAGGGACAGAAAGATAATTCATGAAGTCTTAAATGTGGGTCCTGAATCCAATGACTGATGTCCTTATTAAAAAAAAAGGAAGGGGAACCAGGGATGTGCACACACCCAGGAAAGACCCTGTGAGGAGACAAGGAGAAGCCTCTAAGCCAAGGAGAGAAGCCTCAGGAAAAACCAACCCTGCCAGCACCTCTTGGACTTTCAGCCTCCAAAACTATGAGAAAATCACTTTCTGTTGTTTAAGCCACCCACTCTGTGGTATTTTGTTATGGTAGGTTGAACCAACTTACACAAATACCAGAGAAGGTTGTGAAGAATTCTTCGGAGTAACTCACTGGAAACCAGTACTCAGATCACTTGGCAGAGTTGGGAACTTGGCCCCACCCCCTACATTCCCTCCTGTGACCACAGAAGGGCTTTTTCTCACGAAGTAAAATCAGAGAGCTGCCATGTAAAGACAAGCAGACATCTGAGTGGGAAGAGATTATCATGAGATGATTACAGCCTAAGACAGGCACAGTCATGTGTGGAATTACACAGGATCAACACTATAAGTTCTCAGGGAAATTAAGGAAGATAACTCCATCCAAGAATTAAAAAAAAGAAAAAAAAAGATGGAGCATTAAGGAGACTTGGGATGGCTCAGTTGAGCCTCCGACTCTTGACTTTGGCTCAGATCATGATCTCAGGCTCACCATGGAGTCTTCTTGAGATTCTCTTTCTCCTCTCCCTCTGTCCCTGCCCTGCCTGCACTCATACACTCTCTCTCTAGGATAAATGAATAAAATTTTTTTAAAAAATTGGAGCATTGCAGTTCGCCTGCCTGCTTGCTTACTTTTAATCCTTGGCCCAGGACCAAAGAAAGTGGTTCTCGGACTTGGCTGCATATCCGAATCATCCGAAGAGTTAAAAAAAAAATGCTAATTATTTGCCACTGCCAACTCAGATCCTGATTTAACTGGTTAATATTGTGGCCTGGGCATCAAGATTTTTAAGAATTCCTCATGAGATTTTAGCATGTAGCTGAAGTTGTGAGCTACAGGGAAGCCTACATCCCAAGTCCACCTATACAGGACCTACTTTTCATTCTTCCAAGGGTGAATCCTTTCAAGAAAACAGTTCTGTGTAACAGCAGTGGAAATTCTTCCAAGTTGCCTACACTAAGCAACAAAAGCCTTCATGCAGAAGTTTCAGTGACTAACCAAGAATCAACAGGCAATAAAAGACAACCAATATCATGAAAAAGAGAAATGGGGCTGTGAAAAAAAGACCAGTTATCCCTGGAGGAAATGGATAACTCAGTGTAGTGGACATTCGTTATATTTTTTCCATGCTCTTTAGAAGACTATTGCTGTGTTTATTTCATACTGAGCTGTAGAAACCCCATCTGAGGGCGCCTGGGTGGCTCAGTGGGTTGGAGCCTCTGCTTTCGGCTCAGGTCATGGTCTCAGGGTCCTGGGATCGAGGCCCGCGTCGGGCTCTCTGCTCAGCGGGGAGCCTGCTTCCTCCTATCTCTCTGCCTGCCTCTCTGCCTACTTGTGATCTGTCTCTCTGTGTCAAATAAATAAAATCTTTAAAAAAAAAAAATAAAAAGAAACCCCATCTGGGTGAGCTCACCCAGCTTCTCATGGATTTAGGATGAAAGCTGCCAATCAGATACATGCCTGCAAGACTCATTATCTACCTCTCTTTACACCAACATGCTCTATAGGACTATAACCATTTTTATGTGAAAAATGATAAAAATATAGGAACATATATATAATGTCTATATAATATTCCAACAATTATATATATCTGTATTAATATATCTTAATATATACTGTGTCCTATTGATAAAAAATTTAATTACACTAAGGAAAGTTATTTTTCAGTATAAAATGCTAGTTACCAAAGAATTAATCCTAATCTTATAGAAATATATACTGATGTGGTTAAAGGAGATGTAATTTGATATTCAGGATTACTTTCAAATTAGTGGTGGTAAGGAGGTAGGTGTTAATATAGAGGAAACAAAACTGACCATGGGTTGATATTGTTGAAGCTGGGTTTTAGGTAGGTGGAAGTTCAGTATGCTCTTCTTTCTACTTTGGAAGAAGTGTGAAGGTTTCCAAAATAAAGGTGTTTTACAAAATTGTTCCTTCAAAAGATAAGTGTGACTTACCCAAAGTGAAAGAACTGACAATACGACGTGTAGCGTGAAATAAGAACTGGATGATCAGAAAACACCAAGGGAATTGTCAACAAGTAGAAGTGAAGACAACAAAAATGATAATAACAAAAGTAATATCTTCCCTAGATCCTCAAATGACACTGATATATATCAAAGGATTTAATTTATAAATCTTTTATCTAATCATTTAATAATATACTGGAATTTATTATGATACCAGTTCAGAACAGATTTCTGTTTAAAATTGGATACTTTCTGGATACACTAAGAGGAGTTAATTCCTAATATACCATAATAATAATAATTACATTAAAGTCTGAGAAGAGTGTTAAAAGGAAATGTGATTTGTGTGATGCTTCAGCCACCACTTTGAAGATACATGTGATGAAATGGATCATAAAATTATATGCATTGGCCTGGTAAAAAAATGTTTTTCCCCATTCATTCATTTCACAAATATTGAGTTCATTTTGTGCCAGCCACTATTTTAGGTATTTAGAATACATGTAGGTCAAATCAGAGAAGAATCTCTACCATCTCATGGCTAACATTATAGCAGAGAGACATAGAAAATCAGTATCAAACATTATGAATTTTAAAAATGCTGTAGGTGGTTGGAAGTTGATAAGTGCATGGGGGAAAGAGGAAAAAGTAGAGCGTTAAAAGAAGTATCAATCAGGAGGGGGCCAGTGGGTGTGGTTTAGGTGTTATGGGGGTACAGGGAGGAGGTAAGAAAATTTTCATGTGTAGCCACTGGAAGGAGGTAGCCTACGTTCCTGTTTTCAGTTTTATAAAGGGTTGAGTGGATGTTGAACAATTTCTCTTCTTATCCATTCACTCAAATCCAAGCAAAATATTTTTTTTTTCTGACAAAAGAAAGAGAAATTCCAGAGGGATCTAGAGAAAAGGAATCAATATCAGTTAAATGTTTCCTAAGAGTCAGACGATGTAAAAGATGTTGTGGATGTTATCTCATTTGATCTTTTTAAAACATTGTGACATGGGAGATACTAAATTCTTAGAAAGGTTAAAGATTTGGTCAAATCATGGGCATGACTGAGCAGGAAGATTTGAATATCAGACTCTTTTACTCAAAAGACTTTGTTCTGTAACCTACACTGTCCAATATAATATCCAGTAGCCACACAAACTCCTGAGTCCTTGAACTGTGGCTGGTCCAAGGTGAGATGAGCTATAAGGATAAAACACACATTGGACTTCAAAGAGAGAGGACAAATATATATATATATATATGTATATATATATATATACATATATATGTATATATATACATATATATATATAAAACACACCAACAATTATTTATATATTGAAATAACACTTTGGATATATTGGGTTAAATAAAGTATATTACCAAAAATTCACCTATTTCTTCTTGCTCTTTTAAATGTGACTACTAAAAATACCAAGACTACATATATGGCCCACAGTATGTTTCTGTGGGACAGCCCTATTCTATATTACACTGCCCACATCCTAGGGAAGGCTTCCCTGTCTATGAAGGGAATAAAACACTAGAGCCAACTAAAGAAATACTGGAAAGTGCCCATCTCTAGATCTCTTTAAAGGTGTGCAGTCTCTTGGTTATGAATTCATACACTTCCAGCGAGGACCTCCAAAGATGATCTATTCAGGTTCCAATCTTTTTTTAAGTGGAAGGTACTCAGAAAGCAAAGTGGTACAATTATAATAATTTAATCCAATTTATTATCTTTGGAATATTTCATTATGTATATTAACAAAGTACATCCATTAAATAGTAACACACAGTCTTATGATATCAGCAATTTTCATGTCCAAAAATAATGCTTTTTGGCATTATTGCTCAAATGTAATAGTACCTTGTTCCATAATTTTCAGGTCAATTATTTCATCATTTTACAAGTATCCAGGCATTACAGTTTTTCTAAAAGGAATTTACCCAACTCATATTTATTTATAGACTTTATTTCTCAGTTAAATATTGAACATTAAATGTAATCCTTTCTATCTTCTCAAAAACTTTTAGTATTTACTCCTTTTTTCTAAGTGTCCTTAAACTGCCTATTACCGTTATCATGCTTTTTGCCTTTAAGCATCACAGTTTTCTTATCTTGAAAAAAACAATCTAACCTCAACTTCACTTCTAAGTACTATTGGTTTTTTCTTATATCTCAGAGATAGAGACAATACCAAAAAGTATGTATACCCTGTACTAAACTATACATACGTTCTTTTTTCCCTGCAATTTGTCTTCTGCAAAAATATTATCTCCTCAGCAAATAATTTGTGGCCACCCACTCTGGGTCACTCTGGGTCACTGTAGTTAGTGATGCACATTTACCACACATAGTATCAGCTCTTATAAAGCTTAGACACTAGCTCCTTTGGGGACTTTATGATTTCACAGTTCTTCTTGCGTTATTCTGATTCTTCTTATGTTGCACCTGACACTGTTGTTTGATGCACAGCTTCTTGGAAGTTTTCACCTGCAGTAGACTGTTATGTATTTCCTAATGTTATATTGTCTTTGATGCTTTTTCTTTTTCCTTCTAAAACCTAAATGTGAGTCTTACTCAGTATTCTGACTTTTACTTTTTTAAATCTCTTCCTACACTTTTGCTTGCTCAGAGTTTTCATTCTCTCAATGTTCAAAATTCACTAATTTCTGCATGCCTCTAGTCTTTCTTTCCATGTTCTAATCTCACATTGTCTTTTGTCAGCAGGATAATTTCTGGTCTGCAAGTCACCTATCCAAACTCAAGCTTACCTTCCTTTCAGAAAGGGTCTCCTCCTGCTGCTCCCAATAGTCCTGCTACTGACATTATTTATTGTTTAACACAAGTCTTTTCTCAGTTTCCAATTCATTCAACTCTTCCTTCTCAACTTATGTGTTTTTACGTTGCATTTTCACTTCTGTCATCTTAAGTCACTCTTGGGCTCTTACCAGTGTCGAGGGAACTCCTCGCCAATGCAAATATTCTCCTAAACCAGGCCACTCTTCTCACTGACGCAGGATTAATATTCCTAAATGGTGACGTTTAGTCCTGAAAATCATCAGAAGCTCTCCACTGACTTTTAGGGTAGCATTAAGGGCTTTCTATGTTCTTCCCCAAATTGCATTTCTGATTTTAATTCTCCTGCAAACTCTGTGTTCTTGTTGCTCAAATATGCTCTGGGAGTTATAAATGTCATCTTTTAGTCATATCATTGTTTTAGCATGGCTTGTGATTTTTTGTTGATAGTGGATACAGTGTACCAGGTAAAAGGAATCAAGGTAAAGAGCTCTTCTGTGTGAACTTTCCTGTCTGTCTGGCAGGAAGTAAGGTCATGTTCACTATTTACCGTTGGCTGGAGCTATAGGAGTCAGAAGGTGTAAAGTGTATCCGTGTCCTGGTCCTCCGGCTTCTCCCTTGTCTTTTGGTTTCCCTAGTAAATTTTTTTTTGGGGAAAGATTTTATTTACTTATTTGACAGAGAGAATGAGACAGTGTGTGCACACCAGCAGGGGAAGTGCAGAGGGAGAAGAAGAAGGACCCTGGGATCATGATCTGAACCCAAGGCACTTAATGGACTGAGTCACCCAGGCGTCCCTCCCTAGTGACTTCTTAAATAAGCTCTGAGAAATGGAGTCCTTTTAGTGGCAGCCCCCTGCTCGTATATAGGAGCCTACTGAAGGGGTGGTAAGGTGGAGACATGTTGAGTGTTAGAGTCACAGCAATAGGAACCTTCCACAATTCGGTGATCTATCACAGTCTTTCAGTAAGCTTGTGCTCTTTTACTGTGACCTTTACAAGTGCTTCTGAGTTCTCCCTCTCCCTTAGTTAAGATAGGAATTCTAGACCTTTTTAAGAAAAATAGGCATACTTCAAAATGGCTACTTTTCATCTCTCCCAGAAAGAATCAGCGGGGATTTTTCTCTAGTCTTCTCTGTGGGAACTTGGTAGGTCTTCTGAGCATAAGACTTTGGGGGATGCCCTTAAGGCTTGTCCCCTGGAGTTCCTGTCTCACAAGCCTTTCCATGCTGAACCTCCAGCAATCTATTAATTGTGGCTTCCGTTTTCCTCACCTAGGGCTGGCTCCACCAGTGGATCCTGCTCCCATGGTTTTGTTCCAGTGAATTGTGATTCTCTGTATCTGCCTTCCTGTCTCCAGTGATTCTCCCTGTGATGTCTACTCTTATTCTCTCATAGATATAAGAAGAGTTTTTGATTTTTTTAGTTTGCTGGCTTTTTTGTTGTAAAGATGAGGCTGTGCCTCTAAGCTTCTTACATGCTAGACTAGAAACCAGGAGGAACCTCTTAGTGATTTTTTAAGAATGAACTTTTGCCACTCTAACCTACTTTCTTTGCCTATTACCATCTCCATTATATTATTTAACATCTTAATGTAATGATATGTCTTTTATAAAGTCTTTTCTTAGTCATCCAGTTTAAGCCATCTTTTATCAGATGAACTGCATGGCATTTACAACCTATGTCAATATTTGGCATTACAGGTTCACAATAACCCCAGTGAGCCATATATTATTATTATTATCCCATCTGATAGATGATGGATATGAGACACAGTGGGGAGTCAGTGATTTTCCCAGTCACAAAGCTTGCAAGTACCAGAGGCCGGATTGGACCCCAGGAATCTGACCCGGAATGTATCTTCTAAATAGTACTTGCTGCTAGCTTTTATTGTTAGATTCTTTCGAGTATGTTTCATATGTTCTGAGCTGTAACTTGTCTTTCTCCTTCACATCCAGATGCAGGGCATGGCACCTTCTCTATAGTAGTTATCTAGTCAATAACTTGTGACCTATTGTCTTTTTTCTACTACTAGAATCATCTTTCGATCTATTTTTTTTTAATTCCCAGGAGAGTAGCACTAATTTGCAACTTTGTTCTAAGTGCTTTCCATGTAGTTTATCCTTTAATCTTTACCACAACCCCATGAGGTAAAGTACTGACTATAATTAGCGCTTCATGTTTCTAAATCCTAGAGAATGTCCATAGGTTGCTCAAGGTCACATACCAAATAAGTGATAAAGTCAGGATTTGAATGGAAGCCAACAGCTCAAGTACCCACAGGCTTCACCATTGGCCCACTCAGCCCAAGGTTTCTGCTCATTACCTATTCATTAAAATAACTTGATGATTCTGTTTTCTGTTTCAATGAAAATAAACTTTCTTCTGTTCTTTTTTTTTTTAAAGATTTTATTTATTTACTTGAGAGAGAGAGTGTAAGCAAGAACATGAGAGGAGAGAAGGTCAAAGGGAGAAGCAGACTCCCCATGGAGCTGGGAGCCTGATGTGGGACTCGATCCNTGAGTGTAAGCAAGAACATGAGAGGAGAGAAGGTCAAAGGGAGAAGAAGACTCCCCATGGAGCTGGGAGCCTGATGTGGGACTCGATCCCGGCACTCCGGGATCATGACCTGAGCCGAAGGCACTCGCTTAACCAACTGAGCCACCCAGGCGCCCCCTTTCTTCTGTTCTTATTGCTTTCCACACTCTTTTAGGTAAAATGGGTCTGAAATCTAAAGTCAAAGTTCATACCATTTGTCACTTAGCTAAAGGATTTATACTTTATTAGTTTTCCCTTCCTATGTGACAGGGAAACAAGGTTTCTTTTTAATCTCAGTTTGGCAAATAAAATCAAACTACACAAATGCTAGTAAGCCAGTGCTTGTTTCTCAAGGCATCTTGACAAGACAGTAACACGTCAAGAGGTTCTTCAGGGTTCTTCCATTATGAAGATTAAGAGAGTCAGAATCCTTTGTCTCTAGGTGCACTTATCAGAAGTGCCAACAATTCCATTCACATGACACCTTCATGGGATTGAGGTATATTTACCACTGAGCAAATTAAGAGCTTTCAAAATAAGGTGAATATATCCCTAAGATGAATAGATCCCATTTTGGCATGCCTCAACTATAAGCTCATTTTTAGATCAGGTCAGTGATCACTGAGAGCAATAGTTTATAGCACCAAAATTTGGTAATAGTGAATAGTGTTAAAATGAGACATCTTGGTTTTTTTTCAATAAGCAATAATTATTCTTAAAGAAGAGTAATGCCTGAAGAATAATCTGTTGGAAAAGGTAGAAATAAAGAAATGCCAAATCAATTCATTGTACAGCCTTTCAAAAAGCAAACAGAAGTGATGTAATGACAGACCTTTTCATCAAAGGCCATGAAAAACATTTCATTTGACTTCAGAGGCACTATATCTGGGGTTGCCATTTTGACAACTTTAAGGAAAACTTTTGTTCTCTCTCTGAGCATGTTTGCATTTCACGGCCTTTAAAACTTGCAGACGAAAAGAAATTGAGGGCATTTCAGCTGATGATCACTGTACCCCCCTCCCCTTCTATTGTAGAGCGAGGGACAGGCAGAGATTACAAAGGATGTGGAACCAAGCTAAGTAAGTCTTAACTCTGAACAAGGAGCATTTGCTATTTTGAAAGAGAGGCATACTGCATCACATTTTAAAAAACCATTAGGCAGCTTTATTTTATGAGCAAAGAAAAAAAAAAGACAAGACTAAAATTGCCTACAGTTTAAAGCAGGAAGTGAATTCAGATCACTTGAAGTGGGAAATTGTCTTTTATGATTTGACCCTAGTAGAAGTGAGTATTATTCTTCTGAGGGCACTGGAGCTGAAAAAATATAGCTTTCTTTTGAAAGTATTAACTGTCTTTTTATAAAAGAAATGTCAAATTTATTACCTTATGGCATAATGACTCAATGAAACATTTTCAAAACCTCAGGATTGTAGCTAATCACATCTAAAAGACAAATTAGAGTTTCTACTGCATGCCAACACCAAAGTGAAAAAGAATATCTGCAAAGCACACTGATGGATTCTGAATGTGGCTAATATACTTGGCTCTCTCCCGTCAAATAACAATGGAGATCCCAACAAAGTGATGCTAATTTATACTATTTGACACTGGGCTCCAGTTCTTAAAAAAAATGTGTGTAATTCTTTAAGACGTGTCTAAGGTAAAAATTGAATATTGATGAGAAACTTCTATCCAGTGCCTGATTGTAGCTAATGAACATATGATGTATAAAATCTGTATGCTAGGAAATGTAAGAACTTGTAATCTTAAAACCTGTACCAGCAAAATTGAAGTATTACACTGAAATGTACAGAAAATATCAGAATGTAGAAAATATCAGGCAGAATGTAGGGAAAGGTAACATTCAGACATATTTAGTAAGTGCCCACATTCCAGAGTATTGCTTCTGGCAGTATTAAAGTTTTACAGACCTAACTGAAGGCATTCTGATATGATACATGAGAAGTAATTTAAAATGGCCAACAGAAAGCCATAAAACAATCTGAAATCAGACCGACAATCAAAAGAAGTCTGCTTCTGTAAAAATCTGCCCCATGAATGTTGGGAAAAGTAGAGATTGGGGAAAATAAATGTAGAATTGGAAATGAAGGTGGTTGATCATTCCACAGAGTCACATGTAAATAAAGTCAACTGGTTCAGTGATTTACCATTAAATTCTAAATATGTTGTGGCAGTTGAGACTTTTAAGCTTTACTATCTGCTTTAACAAATTTTGAACTTTGTGTGGGAAGCTAGGTTGACCTTCCCCAAGGATTTTGCTAGAAATAAATAGGTAGTTCTCAATGAAGCAACCGAAAGTTTATAAATGTTTGAAAGTAGGTCTAGTCTGAGCTTGCTAGATAAAGAATGAGTCTGTTTCTGAAAATATAATTCAATGTAAGGTTTTATAACTTTGTGATACAGTATATAGTTCCTGGATAATTCATATATTTCTATTAATAATTTCAAGAGGCTAAGCAACTTTTCACCTTTGTGATTTTCAAGAAAAAAATATGACATTGCTACAAGTCTATTCCCCTTACAAAGTCAAGCTTGGATATACTAGAATTCTAGAATTAAAAATCCCCGAAGACCAAATTTGCAATGGTTGCTTCTAAATTTCCAGGCATAGTTTTGTATTCTTAAATTTCAAAATGGATAAAAGTTCACATTTGCATGCATTAATGCATCAGCCAGGAACTGACTTTCTGACTTTTGTGTTCCACTGCAGGATGTTGTAAGACCAAATTGAATATGCAAATTAGGAGAGGCTAGGTGGGGTACACTTTGAAAGCTCACCCAAAGTCTCCTAACTAATAATTGGAATTGCTACCTTTGATGTTGAGTCTTACAGAACATTGTCTTATACTGAAATAAATAAACTGCCGTGAACCATGCTGGATTATTATCATCCCTGCTGAATTACTTTTTTTTTTCACATTAAGTTTCATAATATAGCCCTAAAATGCAAATGTTATATTGTTTTACATTCCTTTCAATGATGTCATATCTTTGCTAGGCTGATTTATGGTAGTTGCTATGATAAAAGTAAGTACTGGGGAAAACAAAAGTGGGATAGGAAATGAAGGTGGTGCTGTTCAATGTGATTTCAAGGTTTGAGACTTCAGGCAGTGCCCAATGAGTACGCTCTCCAGTGGAAAGTAATTGTGGTTGTTTAAGAATAGTTGGTTTTTGTTGTTGTTGTTGTTTTCTTTTGTTTCCAGTTTGTGTGTATTAGTTTTTCAAATGCCCATGATGTTGTTAGTATTTTAATAGGCATTAAGTTGTTTGGGCTTAACGACTTAATAAACAAAACCAAAATATTTCTTCCCACCTGGGTTGTCATGAAAAAATTATTGAGACTCTGAGGATGCTGTGACTGGGGTTCCACAAGGAGCCTTTAGGCAATGACTAAGGCTGGAGAATTTAGCTAGATTGCATTCAGTTTGCTCTGCAGACTTAAAACCTACCTTTTAAAAATAAATATCACATGATTAAAATTATTCAAAAGAAACAACTGAATTAGAGAAGGGTTAGTATATTTATGTAGTTAGAGGAATACATTTACCAAAATACAAGCTTTTAAATCAGAATTCCTAATTTTTAAAGTGGATTAAGTTTGTGCCAGTGGACACAATCACTTCTTTTCTCACTTCTCCAAATGTTTGACATTCAACATCAGGTTAGCAGTACAGCATGGATGGATGTGTATTTAAAGTCTGGGTTAAACATGATTTCTTTTGAGATAGAGGTATATTCTCATTATGTATGTCATACTATTTAAGAGCTAAGCTATGAAATATAGAGTAGTTTTATACAAACATACTTAACATTAATGTACCTTATTTGGAACTAGGTCAGTGCTATTTCTTCACATTCAGTATAGTATGAATAGATTCCATGCTTTGACCTTAACTATATACATTAAGTTATTATTATAGTGAGTTGGACTCTACTGTATTTTCTTTATTCAGGATAACTTTGTAAGGTTTGTCTGATATTGTACTCCAGGTGCATTGGGAATCCTTAAGGGTGTAAAAGGCAATAAAATAATGGAACACCTAGGTGTTCGTATTTAATCACAGAACATAGATTTAACAAATGTGTGGTCTTAATGAATCAGCCACAGTTTGTAGCAGTCTAGGTATATCTTGGCTGCAAATGCCATGTGCATGTATTCCTCTTCCAAATAAGAAAGCAAACACATCATCCTTGCAAAGAAATATGAAAGCAAACTTTTCTGTGGCTAACTTAAAATACTGTGCACAATTTTCCTAATGCAATATTTGCTAGTACATGCATTTCATAACACAGGATAGAAAAGAGTTTGATGGTGCAAGCCAGGAAACTTTACAAGTTGTTTCCACTACTATTTTATATTGAGGAAAATCTTGCAGCATCCATTCACATGTCATATTCCTTGGTTATTTTTCTTAAGGTTTTTTGTTTTGTTTTGTTTTTGTGTGTGTGTGAGACTTCATAAAGTGTTCTAAGGGAAGAGAAATATTTTCAGTAAGGAACTTAAAAAAAATAGGGGCCCCTGAATGGCTTAGTCAACTAAGCAACGAACACCTGGTTTTGGCTCAGGTTGTGATCTCAGGATTGTGAGATTTGAGCCCTCACATGGCGGCTGGAGCTCAGTGGGGAATCTGCTGGAGATTCTCTCCCTCTGCTTCTCCCCCCACTCACTTGCGCACAGGGGCATGCTCTCTCTCTCTGTCTTTCTCTAAAATAAATACATCATTAAAAAAATAGATGTAAGTCACTTTCAGTACCTGGTCTGGCATGTAAGGAGCTTGGAAGTCATTATTTCTTTCCTCATAATAAGAAAAAACAAAAAGCAGAACAAGCTAAAAATCAACAACTCTTTTTAAATTTGTTAGAGAATTGAGGGCTCCATGCATACCACTGCCCCCAGACTGGAGACAAGCAAGTGGAAACAGAGAATCACAGCTTACTGGAGCAGATGCCCATAAGCAGGAGTCAGTACAGGGCAGGACATCCTGAACTATTACTGATGAATTGCTGTAGGCTCAATGTGGACAAGTTGGAGAGATAGTCCGGGGGGTTTCAGTGTTAGAAAGCTCCCACACTTTTGTTAAGTTTTAACTTCAGGAACCCTGTTAGTTTCTCACAGTGAAGATCAGAGGAAGGTCCTCTCTTCTTTCAGCAAATGGAGGGGAAGAATAGCCATTCTGAAAATTCCCCAGAGCTTTCTATTTTTCATAACAAAGCCTGCCCTCAAGAGAAACTATTTTACTAGAAGCTAACTGATGTAAAAACCAAACCAAGCAACCAAACAAAAACAAAACAAACAACAAGAACAACAACAACAAACAACAACTGACCTAAGAGATAAGGAATGGGAGAATCTACTGGGAAAATAATTTGGTATGTTTCTTACATTATTCATGAAGTGGTATCGTTATATTTTAAAGGGGACTTGGGTTAATGGTAATGTATATTGCAAACTCACTGTCAACCACTAGAAAAGGTTAAAAATATATATGTAATTTGTATTCTAAGATATAAAAAATGAAATCATATGAAATGCTCAATTAAGGTCAGAAAGACTGTATAATATTGTGAATAGCAGTGAATAGCAAATTATAACAAGGTAAATGTTAATCTACCTATCTCAATAATCAGCTTAAATGTTGCTAGTCTATCTATATTCACCAATTAAAAGACTAAGAGAAGATTAAAACAAAATAAAAGAACCATGTATTTTCAGTAACAAACCCATTTCCAGTATAAATACATTAAATGGGAGAAAAAGTGAAAGAATGGAGAAAAATATACTATATTAGCATTAATTTCAGACAAAGAAGACTTCAGAGGAAGGAGAATATTCAGGGATAAAGAGGAGGATTATAAAATGATAAAAAGATCATTACCCTAAGAAGACAAAACACCCCCCAGTGTGTAAGAACCTAACAGCAGAATATCAAAATACACAAAGCAAACCTAATAGCATTACAAGAAGAAGTAGATGAATCCACTACTATGGCTGGAGACTTCAACACCCCTCTGTCAGTAATAGGGCCAACAGGCAGAAATCAGTAAGGACTTGTTAAACTGAACAGCACCATCAATCAACTGCATATAATTGATGGTTACAGAATACTTCAACAGCAGCAGAATATACATTCTTCGCAAGCTCACATGAAACATCCACCAAGGCTAGTCCATATTTGAGCCATAAAACACATCTTAACAAACTTAAATCCTACAATGTGAGCTCTCAGACCATATTGGAATTAAGGTAGAAATCAGTAACAGAAATATTACTGGAAAATTCCAGAATACTTAAAGATTAAGCAAGTAGACATCTAAATAACATAATGAATCAAAGAAAAAATCGCAAGGGAACTTTTGAACTATTTTGAATTAAATGAAAAAGCAAATACAACTTATAGAAATTTGTGAGATTCAGTGAAAATGTATAGAAAATTAAGAAACAAATGCATATATTAGAAGAAAGATCTAAAACTGATAATTTGCAGCTTAAAAAACTAGGAAAAGGAGAGTAATTTATAAAATTGAAATCAGGAAATCATAAAGCAAATAATCCAGTTAAGAAATGGGTCGAAGACATGACATTTTTCCAAAGAAGACATCCAGATGGCCAAAAGACACTTGAAAAGATGCTCAACATCATTTATCCTCAGGGAAATACAAATCAAAACTACAATGCAGTATCACCTCACACCTGTCAGAATGGCTAAAATTAAAAACACAGGAAACAACAGATGGGGAAGAATGTGGAGAAAAGGGAACTTATACTATTGGTGGGAATGTAAACTGGTTCAGCCACTGTGGAAACAGTATGGAGGTTCCTCAGAAAATTAAAAACAGAACTACCTTATGAGCCAGCAACTGTACTACTGGGCATTTATCCAAAGGGTACAAAAGTACAGATTTGAAGTGGTGCTCCTGGGTGGCTCAATTTGTTGAATGTCTGATCTTGATTTTGGCTCAGGTCATAATCTCAGGGTTGTGGTCAGCAGAGTCTGCTTGAGATTCTCTCTTTCCCTCTGCCCCTCCCCCTGCTTGTGATTGCTCTCTCTTTCTCTCTCTCAAATAGATAAATAAAAATACAAATTCAAAGGGGGCACATGTTCCCTGATGTTTATAGCAGCATTATCAACAATAGCCAAATCATGGAAAGGCTGAAATATCCATCCACTGATGAATGGATAAAAAAAAAAGTGAGATGGATAGATAGATAGATAGATAGATAGATAGACAGATAGATAGATAGATAATGGAATATTACTCAGCCATGAAAAATCACGAAATCTTGCTATTTGCAAGAATGTGAATGGAGCTAGAGTGTATTATGCAAAGCAAAATAAGTCAGAGAAAGACAAATACTATATGATTTCGTTCATGTGGAATTTANGGAGGCAAACTGTAAGAGACTCTTAACTACAGAGAACAAACAGGGTTGATGGAGGGGAGGTCAGTGGGGGATGGTTTAATTGGGTGATAGGTATTAAGGAGGACATGTGTGATGAGTACTAGGTGTTATATGTAAATAATGAATCACTAAATTCTACTCCTGAAACTAATATTACACTGTACATTAACTAACTGGAATTTAAATAAAAACTTGAAATTATAAAAAACAAAATAAATCATAGGGAAAATCAAAATGAAAAGCTAGTTCTTTGAAAAGATTAATAAAATTGAAGACCTTCTAGACATACAAGCCTAAAAAGAAAGGAAAACACAATTGCTAATTATCAGAAACAAAAGGGGGAACCATCATTACTTATCCATGACACTAAAAGGATAATGGAGAAATATTATGTACAACTAGATGCCCAGAAATCTGGTAATCTAAGTAGACCAATTCCTTCAAAGACAAAGTCTACCAAACTCATTTGAGAAATAGATAATCTAAATAAACTTATAACAAAGAAATTGCTTAAGGGGTGCCTGGGTATCTCAGTTGGTTAGGTGTCCAACTCTTGATTTCAGCTCGGGTCATGATCTCAGGGTTGTGGGATTGAGCCCCACTTCAGGCTCTACATTCAAGCAGGGAGTCTGCTGGAGATACTTTCTGTCTCTCTCTCTGCACTCCCCCCCCACCACCACACTTCCACACGCTCCGGCGCTCTCAAATAAATCTTTTTTAAAAATTGCCTACATAATTAAAAATCTTCCAAATCAGAAATCACTAGACTTACCTAGATTCACTGGTGAATTCCCCCAAACATTTAAAGAGGAAATTAAACCAGTTATATATAGTCCAGAAAATACAAGCAAAAGGAAGATTTCCTGCCAGGATTTCAAATCAAAAACAAAGACATTACAAGAAAGGAAAACTACAAATTAGTATTTCTCATCAACATAGATGCAAAAATTCTCCACGAAATATTAGCAGATCTAATCTAATGAAAACATATATATATATGCAGTACAACCAAGTAGAAATTATTCAAGTATGTCAGACTGGTTTTATATTTGAAATTCAATTAGTGTAATCCATCACATCAACAGGGTAAAGCAGAAAGTTAAATGATCATGTCAATAGATGCAGAAAAAGCATTTGACAAAATCCAACATCCGTTTGTGATAAAATACCTCAGTAAACTAAAAATTGAGGTGAATGTCCCTAACTTGATAAAGAATATCTTGCTTCTGCAGCACATACTGAAATTGAAATGATACAGAGAAGATTAGCATGGTCCCTACACAAGGCTTACACATAAGTTTGTGATATATTCCATATTTTTATGGTGACTGTAGTTGATAATGCTGTATTATTATATACTTGAAATTTGCTACGAGAGTAGATCTTAAGCATTCTCATACACACATACACAAAGTAAATATGTGAGGTGATGGATGGATGAACTCAGTTGTGAGAATCCTTTCAGAGTGTATACAAATATCAAATCATCATGTTGTATGCTTTAAATATATTTCAATTGTATTTGTCAATTATGCTTCAGTGAAGCTGAAAAAATATCTACAGAAAACGTACAGCAAACATCATTCATAATTGTAAGAAATTAGGTACTTTCCTGGTAAGATCAGGAGTAAGGCAAGGTTATCTTTTCTTACCACTGATACTCAACATCATCCCAGAAGTCCTAGCTAATACAATAAGGCAAGTGAGGAAAACAAAAGAGAGATTGGGAAGGAAGATATAAAATTGTGTTTGTTTGCAGATGACATGATTTGTCTATATAGGATATCTCAATGGTATAACATGAAGAAAACTCTTGGAATTAATAAACAGTTATAGCAGTGTTCTCAGATACAAGGTTAATACACAAATGTAATTTGCTTTATTAAATGCTAGCAATGAAAAATTGGAACTTGAAATTTAAAACACTATAATATTTACATTAATACCAGAGAGAAAGAAAAATACTTAAGTATAAACATAACAAATAGTTACAAGTTCTACATGAGAAAAAATACAAACTCTGATGAAAGAAATCAAAGCTCTAAATAAATAGGGAGATATTCCATGTTCGTGGATAGGAAGAACAAGTATTTTGAAGATGTCCATTCTTCTCAGTTTGATGTATATGTACAATGTAATTCCAATCAAAATTCCAGTAATTTTATAGATAGCAACAAACTGATTCTAAAGTTTATATGGAGAGGCAAAAGACTCAAGATAGCCAACAAAATATTAAAGTATTAAAAAAACAAAGTTGGATGATGTATAATATAGTATTTGAGGACTTACTATAAAGCTGTAGTAATCATGACAGTGTGATATTGGAAAAATAATAGATAAATAGGTAACTGGAACAGAACAGAGAGCTCAGAAATAGACCCATATGAATAAGATCAACTGATATTTGATAAATGAACAAGGGCAATTCAACAGAGAAAGGATAGTCTTTTCAACAAATGGTATTAGAATAATTGGACAGCCTTATGAAAAAAAAATCTAGACACAGAGCTTAAACCTCTCATGAAAATTAACTCAAAGTGGATTATAGCCGTAATTGTAAAATGTAAAACTATAAAACTCCTAGAAGACAAAACAGAACGTTTAGGTGACTCTGAGTTTGGTGATAGATTTTCAGGTACAATACTAAAAACATGAGTTGTTTATGAATAATTTGTTAAGTTGAACTTCATGAAAATTAAAACTTCCGCTCTGCATATGACACTATTAAGAAAAATAAAACTTAAGCCACAGACTGGGAGAAAATAGTTGCAAACACATATCTGAGAAAGGACTGTGTCCAAAATGTAAAAAGAATGCTTAAAACTTAACAATAAAAAAAAACCCAAGTAAAAAATAGACAAAAGATCTGAACAGATACCTACTGAAGAACATACACAGGTGGCAAATAAGTATTAGAAAAAATGTTCCATATTATATGTTATCAGGAAAATGCACATTGAAATGACATTGAGTTGAAATGAAATACCACTGCATACCTAGTATAATAACTAAAATCCAAAACACTGACAACACTGAATGCTGATGAGGATAAAGAGGACTAGGGACTCTCCTTCATTGTTGATGGGGCTGCACAATGGTATGGCCAACGTTGGAAGACAAGTTGGCAGTTTTCTACAAAACTAAACATACCCTTACCATAAGAGTAAGATCCAACCATTTGTGCTCCTTGGTATATACACAAACGAAAACTTCTGCTTACACAGAAACATGCACACGGTTGCTTTAGGAACTTTATTCATAACTGCTAGAGCTTAGAAGAAGCCTAGATGTCCTTCATAGGTGAATGGAATAAACAAACCATGGTACATCTTTACAAAGGAATATTATTCGGTGATAAAATGAAGTAAGCTACCAAGCCACAAAAAAATATGGAAGATCCTTAAATGCATATTGCTAAGTGAAAGAAGCTAATCTAGAAAGGCTACATACTGTATAATTCCAACTTTACGACACCCTGGTAAAGAGAAAACAGTGGCTGTAGTAAAATGATCGGTGGTTGCCAGGCATTTGGGGGGGAGAGCGGGAGGAAGAGACGGAGAGGGGCTGCACAGGGGATCTTCGAGTGAGAAAGTCTCCCGCATGATACTGCAATGGTGGACGTGCCGTTATGCCTTTGTCAAAACCCATGGAATACACAAGGGGAAGAATGAACCCTGAAGCAAACTATGGACTTCAGTTAATAATAATACTTTAATATTGGCTCACTCATTAATTGTAACAAATGTACTGCACAAATGCAAATTGCATGTGCTGAGGAGGTTGGAACTCTAATTTCTCTCAACTTCCTTTAAGCTCAAAAATGCTCTAAAAAATAAAGTCCATTATTACTTTTTTAAGTGGATACAAAACAAGCAACCCCTTANGTAATTTCTCTCAACTTCCTTTAAGCTCAAAACTGCTCTAAAAAATAAAGTCCATTATTACTTTTTTAAGTGGATACAAAACAAGCAACCCCTTAATGATTTCATCTCTACTTAGGCCTGCTGAGGACTCCAACCAGGCTCTCTTATTAGCCACATATTTGTATTTACCGACAATCCATTTGGTGAAATAATGGTATTATTATTGAACATGAACAGGCAAAAGTCAAACTGTTAGAGGGTGTGAATGTGATCATCTAACTTTCCTTTGCAATTCACTTGGGCTACTTCTGTTTTTAACTCTATTCAAGGGAGTAATGCATGAGTGTTTCTTGCTTTGGAGAATTCAGTGCCATAGGAATAAAGGTAACAACATATATACTGATACCTCAGAGAGTACTAAATTCACCTGACAGGGCGCCTGGGTGGCTCAGTGGGTTAAAGCCTCTGCTTTCGGCTCAGGTCATGATCTCAGGGTCCTGGGATCGAGGCCCGTGTCGGGCTCCCTGCTCAGCGGGGAGCCTGCTTCCTCCTCTCTCTCTGCCTGCCTCTCTGCCTGCTTGTGATCTCTCTCCCTCTGTGAAATAAATAAATAAAATCTTTAAAAATAAATAAATAAATTCACCTGACAAACAAGCTCTTAAATGGGAAAGCCTCATAAAAGAAGCCTCTTGTACTACTAATGTACAATCGATGATTTAAAACCATATATCTCAGTAACAATACTAAAAAGTGGGGGCGGGGGGAGAAGACGACTTTTAATTAGAGAATATTTTAATAGCTTTGATTTAAAACTGTAAATAAATACTTAACCTAAGGAAGCATATATATGAAGCCCTTATATATATTTTTTTCATTCTTTCCTAATAAAAGCCATGCAGAGGATAGTAGCTATGATGAATTTTGACAGTGATGTCTACAGAAAAAAAATCCATTTGTGTTTAAATGTGAGATCTTTCATTTACGGGGGCAGTTGAGGAGACTTTAAGTTATCGCTCAGTGTGATGACTTTCAGAATTACATTTCACTTACTCTTACTGCCATTCACTACTGCTGTGGTCAGTGTGGGAATCAGAGCAACTGGAAACAAGAGAGTCTGTCAATCAGCCTCCAATACATTGTGTCCCTGCTCTACACACAGCATACAGAAGAATATTTTACTTACTTGAAACAGGCAGGCAGGTTTGAGCAAATTAGAAGAAAAGGAATTTACCTTCAGAGTGAGCACAGATATTTGGTCCTTTAGGCAAGAGTCACATACTCAGGTGAATTTTGTGAATCATATAATCATAGTGACATTCTTTCTTCTTCTTCCTCTTCTTTTTCTTTTTGGTTCAAAAGAATTAAACATTATTGATCCGTGACTCCACAGAAAGAAAATGAGTTGTGGGGCGCCTGGGTGGCTCAGTGGGTTAAAGCCTCTGCTTTCGGCTCAGGTCATGATCTCAGGGTCCTGGGATCGAGGCCCACATCGGGCTCTCTGCTCGGCGGGGAGCCTGCTTCCTCCTCTCTCTCTGCCTGCCTCTCTGCCTACTTGTGATCTCTCTCTCTCTGTCAAATAAATAAATAAAATCTTTAAAAAAAAAAAGAAAGAAAATGAGTTGTGTTTAATTGTGTGTGGGTGGGAGGCATGCAATTTGCACATGGTTTAAATGTATTCTGCCTCATGCTATGACACCTATCATTGTACTGACAGAGTTGTGTTTGTCTGTTTCAAGGGAGCGGCCAGCACTTCCTGTATGTCAGCTCCTCTGGACCTAAAGAGGGACACAGGGCAAGAATCACTACTTCCCAGTTCTTTCCAGCAAGCCTCGGAATGTGTACTCTTCGGTTCTGGTTCTACATGGTTGATCCCAGGAGTATGGGAATATTAAAGGTACGAAAGGAAGGGAGGGAGTGTTTCACTGAAATGTTCATAGCGTGTGTTTAAACTTTTTTTTTTTTTTTAAATCACACAACACCAGTGTTGAGTCCATTAATTTCTCATTTCTTTCTGGGACACAGTGGGACTTTGGCCAGCAGTGCTGTCATTCATCTTAATCTCATTCAAGATTTATCTCATTCATGGCAGCCACCTGAACTCAATTATGGTGGGTGCTATTGAAAAGATCATCTAGAGATAAAAGGATGGGCAGATTCTCATGCATCTTCTACTAAAAACTTAGGAAAAATGCAGCAATGTGATGGGAAGGATAATGATAAAAAGAAGTTTCTTCCCCAAACAAGATAAATGCAGAGAAATAGAAAATTTTAAGCATCTATCAGCTTACCTAAAAACAACATGGCTGCTCCATTTTTGACTAATTTAAGGCAAGAATCTGCATCAAATGCAAATGCCTTTGAAACAGGTTGCTGCATTTTTACCTTTCATTGTCTGAAATATCAGTAAGCTTTTCAGTCAGCCTGAAGCAGTTTGGGAATCTTGATTTCTAATTGTAAAAATTGTAAGTTTCTAATTGTATATCAGAACACAATACCTGGTGTTACTGCTTTGTAATTATACAACCACCTGTTGTCTGAATAAATATAATAGGAATCTTTGACTTTATCTCAAACATCATCCCTTGTAAACAACAGTTATTAAGTGATCTCTGTCTTTCAGGCTGAGTATTATAAACTTGTACCTGCTATCTGTTTTAATTCTACCATTCATCTCATGAGGTAGTATATTGCCCCCAGTTTTACAGTTTAAAAACTGAGACTCAATGTGGCTAGTAACTTTTCTATTATAAAATTAACGAAAAATCTGATTTCAAAAATCTGACAACGCATACCCAGCATGGTTTCACAGGTGTTCTGCAGTCTACCAAAGAAGTCTAGAGAGAAACATGGGAACAGAGAAAAAGAAAAAAAAAAAAAAAAAGGGCCTTATCCATTCTAGCCAGTGATAGAAAAGAGAGCTCTTCAAGTAAAAGTGCAAACAGGCAAAGAAAGTAGGGAATTTGTCCTGATTCTCCAAGCATGTCTGTTTTCCCAAAAAGAAGTGAGTAAAAACAACAGAGAAAGAGATTCATTTTTAACAGTTTAGAAACAAGTAAATGAAGATCCTTTGACAATTTTGGAACTTTTTTCATCGTTTTTAGATACAATATCTGAAAACTCAGCAGATTAGCCTATTGCTTATGTTTCATTTTACCCCGGGTAATTTATAACCACTAACCTTAGGGAGACTCCACAATACATTATTTCTACCAATGTTTTAAACACAGCTTGCTTCATTGGAAGAGGACGCAAGTCCCTGGTTGTTATTTATGGAAGTAAATACCAAGGGAAAGGCCAAGAGACCTTTCAACAGAACACAAGTTGATTTCAGTCACTTCCTCACAAAATGTTGTTTCCTCACTTCAAAAAGAACATCCTTATATCTTTGAGCTCCTCACCAGCTGGTTGGTCAGACTGAATATTTTTGCACCCCCACCTTGGCAATTCGTTTGTGAAATCCTTCAGTCACCCATCACTTTGAGCCATCTTTCTGGAAACATGTAAACTTTGCAAAGAAATGTTGGCCTCAAGTCTTGATTTTTGATACCTTTCTTTTGGTGACTTTTGGTTTTTCTAACGAAAGGCTGCAAGTATGTGTTGTAATGCTTTTATGCTCCAGTCTTCAGAAAAGTCTGCTGGGAAGAATAGTGCTCAGGAATTAGCCCGACATTGGCTTTTTGTAGAGGAATCACTCTCCCTCAGTCCAAACTGTCTTGATAGGGTTGACAGTCACTCTAGGTTTCTTTTACCACCTCCACAGCTGACCCAGGTCATAGCCTTCTCCAGTAGTTGGTGCAAATTATAGAACGATTTGTCTTTCTTCTGTTTTACAAATCATAAAGAGATAGACTAGATTTGGGCTCTTGGAGGCCATCTTTCTCAACATGGGGAGAAAGACTGTCTGAGAAAGAAGCTAATACAGGAAAAACTCCAACTAAAGAAAGATGAAGAAACAGAATGCTATTTGTTCTGTTTACATTCTGGATTCTGAGCCAGTAAAATTCTTTTTTGTTACTTGCTACTGAAAAGTCCTAACTTTTACAGAAACCCAAGAGAAACTGTTTTCATAATGTATCCTTATGTCACTGATGAACATAAGGGGCAAGTCTCGCTTTCTCAACTATTGGTCTGGAAAATCCTGTGTGTGTGTGTGTGTGTGTGTGTGTGTGTGTGTGTGTGTGTGTGTGTGTGTGTGTGTGTTTCTGGAGCACATGGTACATCATAATTGTTCTAATCTGAAACTATTTCTTAAATTGATTACAAAAATCCTTTAGAAAAGATATGGCAAAATATCTATGGTGAAGTTTTGTGGTAGAGGGTCTAGGAGGCTATAAAAATAGCAAGACATTCCTAGGAGAGATTTCAAATTATAGTTTGTGGTAGAATGCTTTCTTGTCAGCACACATGTTATGCAATTGTATTAAGTGCTGTGTATCCGTAGCCCTTCTGTGCTTTGTTATGTGTCCCAGAGAACTACATTTCCCATGCTGCTTTGCTCTCTGCTTTCCCAGATAGTTTTGGCCAGTGCTTTCCCCTGGTCGAAGACATGAAAGCAGGAAGACTAGACAAGCCTTTCTTCTCCCCCTATCCATTTCTCCTTCCCTCCCATCATTCCTTTACATCCTCCCCCTCCCTCTTGCTCTCCCTACCCCCTCCCTCACTCTTTCCTTCCCTCCCCGGCTCCAGCTCCCCCTCTGCTGAGTTTCTAACTGCATTTCATGTGTGAATCAGCTTTTTCCAGAAAAGCTCTGTCTCCCCCAAGTATGCCTGCCAGACTCCATCTTCCAGCAGCTCGGTTTCAGTGGTTTCAGTGACTCCTTCCCTTTGACTCTCTGATTTTAGAGGTGAGACCATCTTCCTATACATAATAATTAATTTCTAGGCTGCTTCATGACTTCCTTGGTGATCTCTCAACTCTTCCATGAACTTTGTCACCAGTGCTCTACATTAAAGTTTTTCTCTTTGAAATATATTAGTTTGTATTTTTTAGCTTGTCCCAGTCTGATACAAGTGCCTACTCCAAAGAAAACACAAATCTTTTCAATATAATAACTTGTAACACAATGAAAAATTTTGAGTGAGCTCCAGTCAGTTTAAATTTGTCCTCCTTATATTAACTTATTAAAAACTTGCCCTTCAGGTGGGGAAGACAGAAAACAAATTAAAAAAAATGCCAGTGTGAAAACCTCAACTTGTGATGCAATATTCTGGAGCAAATAAAACAGATTTCTATAATAAATAATTACTCCTGGTCTGCTGAGAGAGTTTTATTTTATACTGAATGATAAGAAAGTCTTTGAGGAAGATGACATTTGAATTTAGGCTTAAAAAAAAGAAGGAGCCAGCCTTGGTAACATCTGGAGTAAGAATGCTCTCGGAAGGCAAAACAAGCTAAAGAAAGCTCAATATATAAGGTATTTGAAGGCCAGTATAGCTGGAGCAAAATAACTGGGGGGGTTGGGGGGCGGGGAGGATGATGATGAAATAGGCAAGAGCCAGTTCATGTAGGCAGGGCCTTTTAGGGACACAAGGAGATTAGCTTTTATTCTAAGAACCTCAGAAAGTTATTGGAGAGGGTCTTAGTCATCTCGGGCTGCTATAACAGATTACTGTGGCTTAAGCAACGGAAATTTACTTCTCACAGTTCTAGAGGCTGAGAAGTCTAAGTTTAAGGTACTGACCAATTTGATTCCTAGTATGAACCTTCTTCCTGATTTGCAGATGGCTGCCTTCTCACTGTGTGCTCACCTACAGAAGGAGATCATCTCTCTCCTGTCTCTTCTTATGAAGACACTCATCCCATTTGTGGGAACTTTACCTTCATGACCTAATTGCCTCCCAGACACCTCATCTCCAAAAACCAAAACACTGGGAAGTGGAGCTTCAACATGTGAATTGGGCTTGAGGGAACATACTCAATTGATAGCAGAGAGTATTTAATTGTGGAATAATATAACCTCATTTGAACATTTAAAAGATCTTTCTGACTGTTCCATGGGAAGGAATAGAGATTGGTGGGTGGGAGGTAGCCTGAGGTCCAGCAGTGAAACAAGGAGGCAAGTTAGAGGTGATTTCCAGGCGTCTGGAGCAGAGAAGATGCAGCTTTGCTTAAAGTAGAGCCTAAGGATGAATTGGGAAGCAATTTCTACAAATATTGAATATGTAGATCTTCACCTGGCATAAAAAACTATCTTCTAAATAAAACATGCTTTAATTTTATCAGTATGTTAATGAAGGGCATCATATAAAGCTATAGCAGACAAGACTTGTACCATCAATGAGATCAGGGTGAAAACCAATTATGACTTTTTTAAGATAAAAAGCCAAACAATTCAGATTTATCCCAGCCAGCAAAGTTGGCAAAATAGGTTGCATAAAGAAGGCCTGTGTTTTATAGGAACATGGAAGCCTGATGGTAAAGGAATAATACTCAGAATAGTAAATGGATAATATTCAGAATAATAAAGTGTTCACATAGGCATCAGTGTCCTTTGATTCAAAGTCTCAGAAAATAAGAGAATAATGCTAACACATACTTTATTTTTTAGGTCAGGTTTTTTTCTTTCAATTACCTACCTACATATAAAATTAAAAGCACTCCTTAAAATGGTGCTGGTCACTTTTTGATCCACATTGCTAAAAGAGCCCTAAGTGAACCAAATAATTTCCCATGAGATTACTTAGTTCCATTAGTTCAGCTTCCTAGCTTCTGGCTTGTTTTGATATTTAGCCACCTCAGGTGAATTATTTAATGTCTACAAAATGAAGTAAAGTTTGTCACAGGAAAAGAGAATTTCTTTAAAAATGACTAATATCTTTTTATTATTCTAGACTCATTTGTAAAGTCACAGAAAGGAAATGAATAGGAAACTTTTATAATTGATACTTTTCATGACTTTTATTTTATAATTTACTGAAATTTCTAATTGCTCAGGGGGTAAAAATGAACTCCTTCTTAAAGCTTCCTTCAGTGATAACAGTTGAATTAATACACCTAAATGGGCTTCAAGAAGCCTATTGTTCATATTTCAGAACAGTCAGCCTACCGTGTTGAAATGATCTTTATCTTAGAGTTGAGTTTTAGACACAAATGATTTCTGCTAAAACCTGTGGAATTTAGCATGTAAATGTGCCATCCAGGAAACTGTTTTTCTTGTGGCCCCTTGTTTGTGATTTTTGTTTTGTTTTAATGTGATGTTTAGGAAGATAGTAAGAGCAGAGGAAAAAAAAGACTGAGAAAAATATCAGATGGTTACTATGTACCATCCATTGTTTGAAGTCATGTGTGTGTCTGTTTATGTGTCTGTGTGTGTGTGTAGTCTTCACACTCCAATGAGACAATACTGACATCATCTACATTTTAACAGACGAGGAAAATGAAATCAAGAAAGCTTCAGGAACTTGTTCAGGTCAGAGACCTAGGAGATGGCAGATGGCAGGCCAGGGTGTCCCCAGATCCACTGACCCCAGTCTGTGCTTTTAATTACTCTGCTTTACTGCCTCTTAGAACTAGAAGGTTATTTTTATGGAAAATTTTATGTTCTATATTTCTGTTATTCAAAATCATATGTTAGACCAATAGTTATTCTTTAAAAGGTGCTTTGCCTATTATGTTCTGCATATTGTAGTTTTCTGTATAGATTTCATTTGAGTTTGCAGACTTTACCAAAAAACGGCATAATCATTATGTAAATAGTCAGATGCAGAAATTCAGTCCTATATTGAGTAAAAAGTAAAATGAGCAAAAATGTTTCCATAGGGGAACAAATTTATATTCAAAAAAGTTTAATATATACTCGATTTACAAAAACACATATTCAAAATTAAATAGATATGAGTTTGCATAACATATGCCTAAGGCAATTTGTCTATTTTTATTCATCTTCTTTATTATTAATGCTTAAATTTTTTTAAAGATTTATTTATTTGACAGAGATCACAAGTAGGCAGAGAGGCAGGCAGAGGGAGGAGCCTGATGTGGGGCTCCATCCCAGGGCCAAAGGCAGATGCTTAACTGACAGAGCCACCCAGGCACCCCTAATCTTATCCTTTTTTAAAGTGTGTGGTGCATAAACAATGAATCTTGGATCACTAAAAAAATAAAATAAATCCCACATTAAAAAAATAAATAAAAATTAAAAACAGTGAATATAAACCAAAACAAAACAAAAACAAACTATAGAAGAAAATAATTTACTTGTAAAATTAACATGGCTCTGGGCGCCTGGGTGGCTCAGTGGGTTAAAGCCTCTGCTTTCGGCTCAGGTCATGATCTCAGCGTCCTGGGATCGAGGCCCGCATCGGGCTCTCTGCTCAGCAGGGAGCCTGCTTCCTCCTCTCCCTGTCTCTCTGCCTGCCTCTCTGCCTACTTGTAATCTCTCTCTCTGTGTCAAATAAATAAATAAAATCTTTAAAAAAAAAAAAATTAACATGGCTCTTTGGAAGAAAGATAAATCCCTATAGTTTGGAATTGGAAAGGGACAATCAGATCATCTAGTTTAAAGTTTTATGTTATAGATAAGAAAACTGGATCCTAGGAAGGTTTTGTGTATCAACCAGAATCAATAAATAAATCATCACTGATTTTCATATTTAAAAAATAAAAAGTACATTTTAACTGGTGTTCCAGGCTAACTGGTTCTCTCTCATTTCTGTTAAATGCCGAACCTCATGACCGTGTTTGCACAGGTGAGGGCACCCCGTTTATGAAGCCAGCTTTTGAGAATGCCCATTAGATGATGTTTAAGACAGGAAATAATAGCACAAATGTCCTCTTGCACAAAAGGTAGAGAAATGTGGGTAGGAACTGTTGAACACACTTAGCAAATTTCTGCCCTCTAAACAGACTTGTAGAAGATTCTGGCTTGTGCTCCAAATTTGAGCATTTCATGCTATTTTAAGCAGAGATATGGAAAGTAATATACCAGGGCGGTAGTTCTTATTGTGTTACACACATTTGTGTGTACAAAGGTAATATCAAGAACAACAGTTGAAAGGAACCAAAGTATTTTTTAGTGGGCGCCAGGGTGGCTCAGTGGGTTAGAGCCTCTCAGGTCATGATCTCAGGGTCCTGGGATTGAGGCACTCTGCTCAGCAGGGAGCCTGCTTCCCCCCTCTCTCTCTCTGCCTGCCTCTGCCTACTTGAGATCTCTCTCTCTGTGTCAAATAAATAAATAAATCTTAAAAAAACAACAAAAAGGGCGCCTGGGTGGCTCAGTGGGTTGAAGCCTCTGCTTTCGGCCCAGGTCATGATCTCAGGGTCCTGGGATCGAGGCCCGCATCGGGCTCTCTGCTTGGCAGGGAGCCTGCTTCCCCCCCTCTCTCTCTCTGCCTGCCTCTCTGCCTCCTTGTGATCTCTCTCCCGCTGTGAAATAAATAANGATCTCTCTCTCTGTGTCAAATAAATAAATAAATCTTAAAAAAACAACAAAAAAACCCCCATGTTTTTTAGCATCTCCCTCCCTTTTTGAGAATAGACTCAAGATTCTCCCTATGTAATAACAGTATCCTGTATTTTAATCTGATAGATCTCATTGAATCTATCAGGTGATATCCAGTGTGCCAGGCATTCTGCGGAGCAGTTCACCACATCGGACCCTGCAGTGGGTTATGTGTAGGAGAGTGTGTCAGACACACATGTCACCCAAAACATAGTAAGAATCCTGGACTTGTATCAACAGCGTAGTAAAGACAGGCATACAGATCTTCACAACAATGATACTTTGATAGCTCAGGTAGATAAAATTATGCCGACATGTACTGTGTATCATGTTAAAAGTTAACTGTGGGATGGTAAAAACACGGCTGTGAAATTGCTATGAAATGGTAAATCACCAGTATGGGAAAGTACCACAGGAAATGCAAAGGTAACACTTGAGAGAAGAAGCTAATATAATTTGACCTTCAAATTAGACTTTCCCTTTAGAATATCAGAAAAACAGAAAAAAGTGACCTCAAGTCAAGGAGATATGCTGCTAAAAATTAGAATCAAGTCACAGTTTTAAGAAGAGATGTGGGAATTTGCACAAGAAGGTATTTCTTACACCTGCCTACAAACGGGCAAGATGCAAAGTCACCTTGAGAAAGAACCAAAAGTCAGCTTTGCTTAAAAGTCTAGTTCCCAAGACCAATAGGACTTCTTAAAAAAAAAAAAAAATTAACATATTCAAAGTTAAAGCAACTTTTCTTTTATGTTTTTATTTAGTGAAATCTGTCAATCTCTATTTTAGTAATAGATTCTAGCTTTAATGCTTAGGAAGCCCTTGCCTGTCATAAGATAAAAAAAACATTCTTGAGGTGCCTGGGTGCCTCAGTTGGTTAAGTGTCTGCCTTCTGCCTTCAGCTCAGGTTATGATCCTGGGTCCAGATGCTGACCTCCTTTTAGCTGAGCTCCCTGCTCAGCAAGGAGTCTGCCTCTCCCTCTCCCACTGCCCCTCCCCCACTGCCCCTTCACCCCCCCCACATGCTTTCTCTCTCAAATAAATGAATTCTTAAAAAAATATCCTTATTTGTTTTAGTTATTACATAATTTTGATTTTTAGGTTCAACTAATTAAGCAACTTAAAATTAATTTTGTGTAAGTATGGTGAGAGGTTAGAAGCTCATTTTCTTTTTCCCAAATAGCAAGCCAGTGCTTTCAACACCACCGATTCAATACTGTGTCCTCTCCCTGTTAATTTGACATATTTTCATTATCACATGTAGAATTCATATGTGTATTTGTGACTTTTCTATGAATGGTTACCACTACCTTACAAAGATAAGTAGATGGAGAGAGAGATGATAGAAACACAGAGATAAATTAAATCATACTCCTTTACATTTTTACTGTTAGCTCAACTTAATTTGTCAATTTAGGAAAATAGTATTTTAAATTCCTTCAGGGAAATTATAAAAGTTACAGTTTGTTTTCATTAGTCTCAGCCTTTTATATTCCAAAGTCATTTTGTTGAATGTATAAAGATTCAAGACAGTTATATGTGCTTGGGCAGTCATAACTTTTATCAATATTAAATGTCCCTCTTTATACTTTTCCCAAAATCTTATTTTTTCAGTTAACAATATGTAAGTTCTTTTTTAAAATAGTTTTTAAAAATAATCTTATTAGTATTTTGCCCATGCTTTATTTTTAACTATACCGTGATACTTGGCTTTAGTTCTATCAGTTTTAAACAGCATATGGCTGGATTATTTTTTCCCATAATCTGAGTTTCTGGCTTTTATAAGTGAATTCAGTCCTTTTCACATGTGTTATTGTTTCATTATGATATAGACCTGTTTTGTGTGTGTTTTCTTTTTTAAAGATTTTATTTATTTATTTGAGAGAAAGCGAGAAAGAGAGAGAGAAAGAGCATGAGAGAAAGGGGCAACATCAGAGGGAGAAGCAGACTCTGCTGAGCGGGGAGCCGATGGATGCGGGACTCAGTCCTGGGACTCCAGGATCAGGACCTGAGCCAAAGGCAGTCCCTTAACCAACTGAGCCACCCAGGCGTCGTTGTGTGTTTTCTATTTGTCTTTTGTTTGCTTGTTTTATTGTTTTCCCCTTTACCACTGTCTTTAGTTGAGTTGATTAGATTTCCTCAATTCTTGCTTACTTCCAGCAAATTTTTTAAATTTATTTTAATTTTTTTTTT
>LNAC01000595.1:198900-232357 GCA_002007465.1 Ailurus styani
ACAAGTAGGCAGAGAGGCAGGCAGAGAGACAGGGAGAGGAGGAAGCAGGCTCCCTGCTGAGCAGAGAGCCCGATGCGGGCCTCGATCCCAGGACGCTGAGATCATGACCTGAGCCGAAAGCAGAGGCTTTAACCCACTGAGCCACCCAGGCGCCCAAATTTATTTTAATTTTTAAAAAGATTTTATTTATTTCTTTATCCATCCATCCGAGAGAGAGAGAGAGAGAGAGAGCGCGCGAGCGAGAGAGCGAGCCAGCCGTGCCCATGCTCGCGCATGCGCCCACAAGCCAGAAGAGCAGCAGGCAGAGGGAGAAGCAGGCTCCCTGCTGAGCAAGGCACCTGATGCAGGGCTCGATCCCAGGACCCTGGAATCATGACCTGAGCCAAAAGCAGACACTTAACCAACTGAGCCACCCAGGTACCCCTAACTTCCAGTAAACTTTAATTGCTAGGTCTCTCTTTCTAAAGTAGACAGTTTTTAGTAAATCACTTTCGTTTAAGTGATTTAAGATTTTAATGATGAAGATTTAAGAAGGATCACTGTTTAAAATATATATTTATCACTGAAAATTAATTGCATACTTCCACCCACCCCTCAAATACAAGACAACTTCGGCACGTTTTTATTGACCCAGCTCATCTTCTCTCTCTCTTTTTTTTTTAAAGACTTTATTTATTTATTTGACACAGAGAGAGACACAGCGAGAGAGGGAACACAAGCAGGGGGAGTGGGAGAGAGAGAAGCAGGCTTCCTGCCAAGCAGAGAGCCTGATGCGGGACTCCATCCCAGGACTCTGGGAACATGACCTGAGCTGAAGGCAGCCAGTTAACAACTGAGCCACCCAGGCGCCCCCCAGCTCATCTTCTCAAACAGCTCTATGTCTTATTGTTGGCTGGAACCTTAGATTCGGGGTGAAAATAATTCATCTGCTTTCTTGGCAATCATATTCGTAAAAATGCTTTAGACCTCAGTAGTATATAATTATCAAGTGTATGTCTATCCTATATAATTATGTATGTTTTATAGGCATATTTGCTCACTACTCTTTATTGATTCCTATGCAATCCACTCCGTTGGATTCTTTTTGCTTGATATGTGCATTACTTTGCTAAGGTGTCATTAAGGAAATACCACAGACTGGGTAGCCTACACAGCGGAAGTCTATTTTCTCACAATCCTGGAGGTTAGTGGTCCAAGGTCAAGGTGCAGGCAGGTTTGATTTCTTGAGTCCTCTCTCCTTGGTGTGCACATATTTGCCTTCTTGCCATGTCCTCACATTGTGTGTCCTCTGTGTGTGCAACCCCAGTATCTCTTCGTGTACCCAAATTTCTTATTCTTCTGAGGACACCAGGAAGATTAGATGAAGGCCCATCTGAATGGCCTCCTTTCCATGTACTGACCTCTTTAGAGCCCTATCTCCAAATACAGTCACATTTTAAATTACTGAGGTTTAGGGTTCAACATAGGGACTTGGGGCAAGAAGCACATTCAGCCTAACAACATGTTTTGCTCATGCATTTCAGAAATTGTGCATGGGTGGTAAGCTTTTTGAGTTCCTGATTGACTGAAGAAAACAAAACCAAACACTGCAACATCCCGAGTTGGGAGTGTCCTTGTGTTTAGGAGGACTTGCAAGGGAGCCTCATGGAGGGAGAGAGCAGTGAGACATGGAAGAAGGGGGAGGGGAGAGAGATCTTAAAGAAATATTTATACCACTGGAAGGATATTTTTATTACCTGTGTTATGAGGCCCACTTCTAGAAAATTGCTAATAACTGAGTTCTTCAGGGCTTCCTTTGATAGCTTAACGTACCTAGTACTTTGTGAATTCATGCTTCTGATAAGCAAAGATGCCTGGTTTCTTAAGAAGGAATTGGGATAAGTAGTCGATATTTGCAAGGCAAGAGACGATGGGCCACCTGACCTTTTTTTTTTTTTTTAATTTTATTTTTATTCTTTGCCCAAGGGGCACAGGTCTGTGAATCATCAGGCTTACACCTTTCACAGCATTCACCAAAGCACAAACCCTCCCCAATGTCCATAACCCATCCACCCTATCCCTACCCTCCAACCCCCCAGTAACCCTCAGTTTGTTTTGTGAGATTAGGAGTCTCTTATGGTTTGTCTCCTTTTTAAATGTCCAATATTTGAAATAGAAAGTGTGATGGAAAGAGGGAAGGGAGGAAAGAGAGAGTAAATGTGTTCAGAGGACTGGGTTCCTGGATGGCTCAGTCTGTTAAGTGTGACTCTTGGTTAGGCTCAGGTCATGAGACTGAGTCCCGTGTGGAGCTCTGCACTGAGAGTGAAGCCTGCTTGACATTCTCTCTCTCCATCGCCTCCTCCACCCACTTCCATGTGTGCTTTCTCTCGCTCTCTCTAAAATCAATCAATCAATCAATCTTAAAAAAAAAAAAGAGAGAAAAGACCAAATGACCATTTGAATAATGCTTAATTGGTGTTGAAATGGATGAGACATTAGTGTTTTTCCAATAAAATAGGCAATTGAGTGAATCAAAGCAAAGAAGAAAAATTCCCCCACTAGCTCTGTCACCTCTATACTGTGGATATTTGGACTTTTAAAAATAGTCTTTAATGAACACTTTAATTTTTGAGCAGTTTTAGATTTCCAGAGAAGATGAGCAGAATGTGCTGACTGTTCCCATATACCCCCCTCTTCTCCCCAACTTTGCACTATTGTTAACATCTTACATTACTGAGGCACGTTTGCTTTGATTGATGAGTCAATATTAGCACTTTATTAGTAAAGTCTGTAGTTGACATTAGGGTTCACTCTTGGTGTGTGTATTCCATGGGGTTTTCACATAGATGTCATGACCTGTTTCGACAGTATTTTACAGAATGGTGTCACTGCCCTAAAAGTCCCTTGTGTTTGACCTGTTCCTCCCTCCCTTCTTCTCTAACACCCCTGGGAACCACTCATCTTCTTTACTGTCTTATATACTTCCACCTTTCCCTGAAATCCATAAAGGTAGAACTGTACTTGAAACTATATTGATCCGCACCATGTTGGTGTGGTGGGCAGGGTGCGAGGGCCCTGCCCCAGCTGCAGAGCCCCCTACCGAGTAGATTCTCCCCGTTGCTGCAGCCAACCCCACCTCACCCATGCCTCCACCTCCCCAGGGAGCCTCCAAGTGCCTTCACCCTCTGCCTTCCCTGCACTCCCAGAACAACCATTCTATACTCCAGGAAACCACATGCTGGTCCCTGGTCTCTGGTGAGGCACAAGACTGAGTGAGGAGAGGGACCCAGTGGGGACTGAGGCCCATGCCAGCCTTCTCCACTTCCTAGGTCACCAGGACAGAAGTGAATCTGCAGCCTGCACATGGCTGCCGAAACCGGTCCTGGCCTCCTACCCATTTGTCTTTGTTTTCCTGTCCCTCTGCCTGTCCACTTATCTGTCTGGACTATTCCTGTCTGTTTGTCTATTCCTGAGAAGCTCATTACTACAGGCCCTGGCTTCTACCCACTTTGTCCCGTACTATTATCCATAAACTTACCTCTTATTCAGAACACATACAAAAAATAAGAACAGCAAAAACGAATGAACAAAACCAAAAAACAATAAATAAAACAAAACCCAAAGTCACCTAGATCTTTTCCTTGGTTATCTTCTAGAAGTGTTCTAGTTTCTAGCCTTTTCAGATTGGCTTCTTTCACTTAGAGATATACACTGAAGTTCCGTGATGTCTTTTTGTAGCTTGAAGGCTCATTTTTTTCTTCTCCCCTAAAGAAGATCCCAGTGTACAGATGCACCAGCGTTTGTTTATCCATTTAGCTGTTGAGGAACTTCTTAGTTGCTTCCAAGTTTTGACAATTATAAATCTGCTATAACCATTTATGTGTAGATTCTTATATGGAAATAAGTTCTCAACTCCTTTGGGAGCACAATTGCTGGATCATATGATAAGGGTTTATTTGGTTTTGTAAGAAACTGCAAAATTGTCTTCTGAAGAAGCTATTCCATTTGGCATTCCCACCGGCAATGATAAAGAGTTTCTGTTGTTCCTTGGGATCTGGTGTTTTCAGTGATTTGGATTTTAGCCATTCTAATAGGTGTATTATCTGTTTCAATTTGTATTTCCCTGGTGATATATAAGATTGAGAGTTTCTCCTATGCTTATTTGCCATCTGTATTACTGCTTTGGTGAGGTGTGTCTTCAGATCTTTTGTCCCTTTTTTAACTGGGTTATTTTCTAATCTTTCTTTTAAATATTTTGCATAGTTTGGATACTAGTCCTTTTATCAGATGTGTGTTTTAAAATCTTCTCCAGACGTACTTTGGGGGCTCGGTCGGTTGGGCATCTGATTCTTGGTTTTGGCTCAGGTCATGACCTCAGGGTCATGGGATTGGGCTTCAAGGCGGGCTCTGCAGTCTGCTTGAGATTCTCTCTCTCCCTCTCCTCCCCTCTCCCCCACTGCTTGCTCTCGCACACTCACTATCTCTCTCAAATAAACAAATTTTTAAAAAATATATTTTCTCCAGTTTTTGTGTTGCCTTTTTCATTGTCATAACAGTGTCCCTAACAAAGCAGAAGCTTTTAATTTCAGTGAAGTCTACCTTACTCATTTTTTTACTCATGGATCATGCATGATTCTTGTTTTATAGCTAAAAAGTCATCTCAAAACCCAAGATCAGGGACACCTGGGTGGCTCAGTCAGTTGGGCATCTGCCTTCAGCTCGGGTCATGATCCTAGAGTCCTGGGATCGAGTCTCACTTCAGGCTTCTTGCTTCTCCCTCTGCCTGCTGTTTCCTCTGCTTGTGTGTTCTCTCTGACAAATGAATAAAATCTTAAAAACAAAACAAAACAAAACAAAAAAACTCCCGATCACATAGATTTTTCTCCTGTGTTATCTCTTTAAACATCTAGAGTTTTGTGGTGGACATTTAGGTCTGTGGACCACTTTGAATTTGTTCTGATGAGTGAGATATGGAAATTCCACATCTAGGATCACTTTTTTTTTTTTTTTGCATGTGGATCTGGTTGTTTCAATACCATTTGTTGAAAATACTAATCTCCCTCATAGAATTGCGTTTGTTCCTTCATCAAAAATCAGTTGACTGTACATATGTGGGCCTGTGTCCAGGCTCTCTTCAGTTCTGCTGATCGGTTTGTCTAGTCTTTACCAAATCCACCTGCCTTGATCACTGGAACTTTGAAATGTCATACAGTCAAGTAGCTTCAGTTCTCTGACTTTGTTCTTATTCTTCAATATTGTTTTGGTTATTCTGTGTCTATTGTCTTTCCTTATAAACCCTAGAATGAGTTTTTCAGGAGCCTCAAAGTTACTTGCTGAGATTTTGACTGGGATGGAATTGAATCTATATCTCAAGTTGAGCAGAACTTTTATCTTGACAGTATTGAGTCTTCCTTGTAGAAAATCATCCATTTAATTAGATCTTTCATTTTTTTCATCAGTTTTGTAATGTTCTTCATATAGAGCATGTACTTTTGGGGCTAATATAAATAGTATTATGTTTTTAATTTCAAATCCAATTGTTCATTGCTGGGTTAGAAAAAAATAAATGACTTTTGTATATGAACCTTGTATCCTGCAATCTTGCTATAAATTAATAGTTTCAGGAGTTTTTGTTGTTGTTGATTCTTTGGGATTTTCTATGTGGACAGTCATGTCATTTGCAAACAAAAACCTTTGTATTTTTTTATGATCAGTGTATCTTTTTTTTTAAGATTTATTTACTTATTTGAGAGTGAGAGAGAGAGGGAGGGAGAGAGAGAGGTGGGGAGGGGCAGAGGGAGAGAATTGCAAGCAGACTCCTCACTGCACATGAATTCTGACATGGGGCTGGATCTCAGGACCCTGAGATCACTACCTGAGCCCAAACCAACTGTTGGAAGCTTAACCTACTGTGCCACCTAAACACCCCTGATCAGTATATCTTTTTATTCCTTTTCTTCTCTTTATTTTATGTATTGCATTAGCTAGGATTCCAGTACAATGTTGAATAGAAACAGTGAGAGCAGACATCCTTGCTTATTCCTGACCTTAGCAGGAGAGTGTATAGTTTCTCACTATGAAGAATAGGCTTAGCTGTACATTTTTTGTAGATGTTCTTTATCAAGTTGAGGAAGTTGCTTTCCTATTTCTAGTTTCCTTTGAGTTATTATCATGAATGGGTGTTGGATTTTGTCATATGCTTTTCTGCATATCAGGCATCAATATTATTATATTATTTTTCTTCTATATCCTGCTGATATGATAGATTACCTTAATCAATTTCCCTAGGTAAATTTTTATTTACCTAGCATACCTGGAATAAATCTCACCTAGTGGTTATTTATCATTCTTTCTATACATTATTGAATTCGATTTGCCAATATTTGTTGAGACTTTTTGAATATCTGTGTTCGTGGGAGACATTGGTGTGTCGTTTTTCTTTCTAGTGCTGTCTTTGCCTGGTTTTAGTATTAGGGTAAAGCTGGCTTCGTAGAATGGATTTGAAAATGTTTCCTCTGCTTCTATTTTCTGATTATGATTACAGATAATTGGTGTAATCTCTTTCTTAAATGTTTGGTAGAATTTACCAGTGAACCTATCTGGGCTTGGTGCTTTCTCTTTTGGAATAATTGATTCATTTCTTTAGTTATTACAGGCCTATTGAGATTATCTATTTGTCCTTGTGTGAATTTTGATAGATATGCCTTTCAAGGAATTGGGCAGTTTCATTTAGTTTATCAAATTTGTGGGCAGAGAGTTGTTAATAATAATCCTTTATTATCCTTTCATGGGATCAGTAGTCATAGTTCCTCTGTCAGTTCTGATATTTGTATTTGCATCTTTTGCTTCCTGAGGTAACCTGACTAAAATTTTTAATAAATATACTAATAAAATATATTTATAATAAAAATAAATATAACATAAAATAATAATTTTATTATTCTTTTCAAAGAACTAGCTTAAGTGATTAATGTTAGATCTTTCTTGCTTCCTGTTATATGTATTTTATTCTATAAAATTTCCCTCTAAGCACTGCTTCACTGCATCCCACAAATTTTAATTGTATTCTCATTTTCATTAAATTTGAAATAGTTTGTTTTTTCTTGTGATTTCTTCTTTAATCCATGTGTTATTAAGAAGTGTGTTGTATAATCTCAAGTATTTTTGGGTTTCCCATATATCTTCCTGTTACTGTTTTCTACTTAAATTTCAGTGTGATCTGAGAGCATACACTGTATGATTTCTGTTCTTTCAAATTTTCTACAATGTATTTGATGGCTTAGAATGTCATCAGTCTTTGCGAGCATTCCCCGTGAATTCGAGAGGACTGTGTCTTCTGTTGTTGCTGCATGAAGTATTCTAGAAACGTAAAATTGATTGACGCTGTTCAGTTCAGCTATGCCCTTACTGATTTGCTGCCTTCTGGTTGTCAATTACTGATAGAGGGATGTTGAAGTCTCCAACTATATGAGTGGATTCATCTGTTTCTCCTTGCAGTTCTAGTTACTGTCTCAAGCATTTGACATTGTACTGTTAGGAGCATGCAAATACAGGACTGCTATGTCTTCTTAGAGAACTGACCACTGTCTTCATTTTGTAATACACTGTTTGTCCCTGATAATTTTCCTTTTTCTGAAATTTGCTCTATCCAAAGTTAATAGAGCTTTTCCAGCTTTCTTTTCATTAATATTAACATAGTATGTCTTTATTCCTTTACTTTTAATCTATCTGTGTCTTTATATTTAACTTGAGTTTCTTATAGACAACATGTAGTTGAATCTTTTTTTTTTTAATCCACTGTAACAGTCTCTCTTTAACTGGTATATTTAGAAAACTAACATTTAAAGTGATTTTTGGTAGTCAGATTAATATCTAACATATATGTTTCTCTTTTGTACTTGTTGACTTTGCTCTTTTTTGCCCCCTTTTTTTGTTTTTTTTACCTTTGTTTTAATTGAGTGTTTTGTATGATTCTTTTCTTCTCCTTTCATTGCGTATCAATCATGCTTCTTTTTTTTAAGATTTATTTATTTATTTATTTATGTGAAGAGAGAGAGAGATCACAAGTAAGCAGAGAGGCAGGCAGAGACAGAGGGGGAAGCAGGCTCTTCGCCGAGTGGAGAGCCTGATGCAGGGCTCGATCCTAAGACCCTGAGATCATGACCTGAGCCGAAGGCAGAGGCTTAACCCACTGAGCCACCCAGGCGCCCCTTTAAACTTTATTTTTCTAATTTTTGGCCCATGAATTTGCGATATGCATTTATAAGTAATCCAGGTCCACTTGTAAAGAACACTGTGCCACTTCATGGGTAGTGCAAGAGCCTTATAAACAGTATTTTCAAGTCCTCCTTTCTGTTCTTATAGCATGCTCCTGTTCATTTATTTCACTTACCCCAAAACCAAAATCATTGAATACATTCTTGCTGTTACTATTTTGAACAAACTGTTACCTGTTAAATCAATTAGTAATAAAAAATAAAGTATTTTATTTACTTAATTTATTCTTCTCCAACATTTTTTAATGTAGATTGTATTTTCTGACTGATATCTTTTCCTTCTCTCTAAAGAATTTATTTTAACTTTACTTGCAAGGCAGTTGGACTAATGAAAAATTGTTTTATGTTTGTCTGAGAAAATCCTTATACTTTATTTTGATGAATAATTTTATTGGATACAGAATTCCAGGTTGGAGTCTTTTTTTTTTTCCTTTCAGTACTTCCAGTATTTTTATTTCACTCTCTTTTTGTGTACATGGTTTCTAAAGAGAGGCCTGGTGTAATTCTTATCATTGGTTTTCTGAAGTAAAATATTTGTACCACCCCACCCCAACTACCTGTGGCTTCTTTCAAGATTTTCTCCTTGTCTTCAGTTCTCTGCAGTTTTAATACCATATGCCAAGGTGTAGATAAATATTTGGTGTTCACAGATCTTCCAGGATCTGTGGTTTGGTGTTTATCATTAATTTTGGAAAATTATCATTCATTATCACTTTAAATATTTCTTGTTATTTTGCTTATCCTTCTGGTATTTCCAGTACACATATTATACCTTTTGGAGCCATTTCACAGTTCTTGGACTTTCTATTCCATTTTTTTCAGTCTTTTTTTTTTTCCCTTTGCAATTCAGATTTGGTAGTTTCTATTGACATATGTTCAAGCACACTCATTCTTTCCTCTCCTGTGTCCATTCTGTTGATGAGCCCATCAAAGACATGTTTCATTTCTGTTAGAGTGTTTTTATTTATTTATAGCATTTCCTTTTGATTATTTCTTAAGAGTTTCCATCTCTCTGTTTATACTGTCCATCCATTCTTGCATATTGTTCACTTTTCCCATTAGAGCCCTTACCTTATTAATTATACCGGTATTAATTCCCTTCTTCATAATTCCAACATCTCTACCATATCTAAACCAGCTTCTGATGCTTGCTCTCTCTCTTCAAATTGGGATTTTTGTCTTTTTGACACACTGACATATTGTACTGGGTAAACGGGATTAAGCCTTTAGTGTGAGGTTTTATGTATATCTGGCTAGAGGTTAGGATATGTTTACTCTTTGCTATAACTATAGATATCAGTGATAATTTCCCTATTGTCTTTATTTTTGTTTTTCCTATTATCACTGGGTTTCCAGAAAGATTTATTTCTAAGCAAGACCTGCAGTGTGCTCTGTTTTTCTTGTCTTCCCCTGTTGTTATGCAGAAGCCCTCCTCATGTGCTGGTAAGTTGTGGGGCTTATGATTAGGTCTCCGTGAGTCTTTTAGTGCCACTGGGTTGTATCCTTCATAATTACCTCCCAGGTTTTTTGGGTTTTTTGGTTTTTGGTGTTTTGTTTTATTTTGTCTGTTTGCTTGTTTGTTTGTTTATGTTTCTGCTCCTGAGGTAAGACAGGAAGGCTAGAAGTTGCTGGAATTGCTTCTTTCCCTTTCCCCACCTGGAATGCTACTAGGAGCTGGAGTTAGGTATTTTCCTTTCTGCAGTCTTGTTAAACGCCAGTAAGTTACAGTCTCAGTCATTTGTCTTGAGGGCAGGTCCTGCTAAAAAGAACAGAATGCTTTGGGTGTATTTCAGAGTGGCTACTTTTCCCCTTATTTGCCACAATTTTAAGGGAATTTTCCTCTAATTTTCAATATGAGAAACTGGTGGGGCTCCTAGAGGTCAAACTCACAAAAGTGTAGGGTCGCTTCAAGAATGTTTTCAAACTTGTCTACAGTGGGCCTCCAGCCTTTCATCAGTTTCAGTCCAGGTTTTTCTACTCTGCTACTTGTTCCCGCAGAGTTTCTGTCCCTGGGCTTCTGCCTTTGTAAGCTGTGATTCTTTGTATCCACCTATTATTCTCCCCAATTTGGGAGACAATGATCATGATGGCTCTGTGACATCAAGTGTCTGATGGATCTAAGAAGAGTTGTTGATTTTCAGGTCAGCTTTTTTCTTGTTAGGACCAGTATGATGATTTCTTGTTTTTTGTTTTTTTCCTTTTATTTTTTCAGTGATCCAAGATTCATTGTTTATGCACCACACCCAGTGCAAACTGAGGGTTATGGAGGGGAGGGGAGAGAGGGGATGGGTGAGCCTGGTGATGGGTATTAAGGAGGGCTGTATGATGATTTCTGATCTCTTTTATATGCCATACGGAGGACTGGAAGCCTCTGCTGTGTAGAAATAATAGATTGTTCAATCTCTCTCTACAACTCTAATTCCAGATTTGTGGAGGGCGGTCAGTAGTCCTACCCTACATTTACACATGTAATAGAGTTCACGTAACAGATGTGAGTGTGCTAAAATTTCATCAATATGGATAATGTTAGAAATGTTTCATTACAGTATGCAGTTCATTTCAAAAAATATGGATAATGTTATTTCTCTTTTATTAAGTAAGTTTAATGCTATAACCTCTTCTTTTTGAAGGAAATTTCCCTTTTCATTACTTTTGATTTCTTTTCTTTCTTATATAAATTTGAGTATTTTCAAATGAAGCCATGAGAAATTGTGCGCTGATAAGGACTAAGTGCAGTTCAGTTCCTTAATTTACCCTGTCAGTGGTGATTAAAGAAAGATATCTAGCAGAATAGCTGAGAGTAAATTGGACCAGGTAAAGCCAAGGTTTCATCTTGCTGCTACATATCACACACTAATTTCAATAAGCTAAATATATAATGAAATGAATCAAGTATTTCTGGTATCTGGAAGTGTCCATCAGGAGACCTACCTTCCATATTGCAGGCACTTGGAGATTGTGACTGGCTGCAGGAGAGGAACTTCAGAAAAATCTACTACTCAGGTTCTTTGACTTCTTCACTGGGAAAACCTACATACTTGGGTATTGTTGAGATAGCTGCTCTCTGGTTTCCATTCTATTCTGTAATTTAATCATTAACTCCTATTTTCTATTACCTCATCATACCTTTTGTCAAATGCTTTCCTCCCAAGGCATGCTCACTCTAAATAAGTGCAGAGGAGTTTCTTCCTCAAAAAAACTTAACATATATTTTGATTTAGTAAGTTCTCTTCAAGTTTTCCCTGCCTATATCATAAGCAGTTACAATTATATTACCCTTGAGTAATATTACCTTGAGTATAACATAATCTTGATATAATAGCTAAATAATATTTTTATTTATGTTTTCTTTGAATCCGTATTTTGTTTTTAATTTTTTTAAGATTTTATTTATTTATTGACAGAGAGAGAGAGAGATTACAAGTAGGCAGAGAGGCAGGCAGAGAGAGAGGGGGAAGCAGGCTGAGCAGAAATCCTGACTCGGGGCTCGATCCCAAGGACCCTGAGATCATGACCTGAGCTGAAGGCAGAGGCTTTAACCCACTGAACCACCCAGGCACCCCAAATCTGTATTATTTTATGATAAAAATCATAAAATTATTGCTTTTAATATATAATGTTGACTATTATTATATTAATGGGTGTGAGTCCAACCAAAATTTAGAATATCAAAATAGAAGTATCCAAATTATTTGTTCAGCAGCTGATTTTAGAAGCTATTTCAAATAATAAACTATTATTGCAACATAAATTGGTTTTTAGTAAAATGTGTGTAATAAAATACAAAATTAGGAACAAATTAAACTAAAATTATTTTTCAAGGATACTAGCCATTTTATTTTTTCAAAATAATATATTTTTGATGAAAAATAACAGTAAAAATAAAAATATTTTGCTGACAGTTATCACAAAAATGTCTCTGAAGATAATATTGTTTTCATTGAAAGACAGAAATAAATAATATTAGCTTTTTGTAGGTTTTTCACTTGCCATAAAAAAAAAACAACAGCATTATATGGAGCCCTTAAGTGATCCTCCTATTTTTACCATTGGCCATTGTGGCTACTGAAACACTGGACATGACATGCAGTTATTCAGTTTAATGCATTGATAATATTATAAAACATGTTACAATTGAAACAATCCATGAGATTGTCAAAAATTTCATTGGAATTAAGTAGTAAATTAGTGAAGTTGATCAGAATGAATGTGGACAGTAGTAGGGTGAAATACTGGGTACCATAGGTTGAAGTCTGTTAGAGAGTTAATGCTCATGATGGGACACAGGGGGAGGGAGAACAGGCAGGGGATGTCATGGTGGATTTAGGAGAAACAGAGTAAAAGGATAATGAGGGAGATGGAGTTTGGCAAGAGCATGCACGATTAATTGAAGATTAAGATGACTGAGAGAAAAATGAAATGAAAAACAATTAAAATATATTAATAAAATATATTTTTACTAGGGTTTTGAAAAAAGCAAAAAGTGTTGGGTTGTGTTTTCATGTAACTTGGTTTTCTGAATTGGTTTTTCCAGAAAAAGAGTTATAAAATAAATAAGTCATCCCCTTTTAAATCTTTATGTTGTAACTCAGGATTTATGAAGGAAAAAAAAATAATTCAATTTAGTTTGACTTTATAAAGTTGTCCTTTTATCACATTGAATTAGAAGCTTCTTACTTCTTTAATTTTTTTTTTTTAATGGAGGAAATTTGTATTCATTTGAGAGAGAGGTGCCTACCAGATCTTAGAGCTTTGGGATGAGTGTTTGCTTATGTGTGAGACCGGAAACATTCAGTTGACCCAAATTCCCTTCATAGTGACTTTTAGTTTACTTCATTTATTGAGGAATCAATATAAAAAGTGCTTTTGCTTACAACATGTGAACATTTCTATACCATTAATGTTGAATCTCACTTTCCAGGTTTCCAAATTTGGGGCAAGTTTTTCTATTTTTCTTTCTCTATGATCATCTTGATGTGTTTATAATTTTTTTAACTTCCATTAATAGCTGGATTTCTGACTTAGACTTTTTGTAACAGTGAATATTAGCAGCATACTAATTTCTTTTGTTCATTCTTTCTTCCTTCCTTCCTTTTTCTTTCTTTCTCTCTTTCTCTCTATTTTATTATTATTATTATTATTATTATTATTATTATTATTATTATTATTATTNGCACAAACCTTCCCCAATGTCAATAACACATCCACCCTATCCCTACCCTCCCACCCCCCAGTAACCCTCAGTTTGTTTTCTGAGATTAGGAGTCTCTTATGGTTTGTCTCCTTCCCCATCCCATCTTGTTTCATTATTTTTCCCTCCCTAACCCCCACGACCCCCCGCTCTGCCCCTCAAGTTCCTCATATCAGAGAGATCATATGATAATTGTCTTTCTCTGATTGACTTATTTCGCTCATCATAATACCCTCTGTTCCATCCACGTCATTGCAAATGGCAAGATTTTGTTTCTTTTGATAGCTACATAGTATTCAATTGTATATATTTACCACCACATCTTCTTTATCCATCCATCTGTTGATGGACATCTAGGCTCTTTCCATAGTTTGGGTATTGTGGACATTGCTGCTATAAACATTCAGGTGCATGTGCCTCTTTGGATCACTCCATTTGTATCCTTAGGGTAAATACCTAGTAGTGCAGTTGCTGAGTCAAAGGGTAGCTCTATTTTCAACTTTCGAAGAACCTCCATACTGTTTTCCAGAGTGGCCGAAAAAGCTTGCGTTCCCACCAATGGTGTAGGAGGGTTCCCCTTTCTCTGCACCCTCGCCAACACCTATCTTTTCCTGACTGGTTAATTTTAGCCATTCTGACTGGTGTGAGGTGGTATCTCACTGTGATTTTAATTTGTATTTCTCTAATGCCAAGTGGTGTTGAGCACTTTTTCATGTGTCTTTTGGCCATATGGATATCTTCTTTGGAGAAATGTCTGTTCATGTCTTCTGCCCATTTTTTGATTGGATTGTTTGTTCTTTGGATGTTGAGTTTGATAAGATAAAGATAAAATCTTTATAGATTTTGGATACTAGTTGTTTATCTGATATGTCATTTGCAAATATCTTCTCCCATTCTGTCAGTTGTCTTTATTTTGTTTTTTTTTTACTGTTTCCTTTGCTGTACAAAAGCTTTTGATCTTGATCAAGTCCCAATAGTTCATTTTTGCACTTGCTTCCCTTGCTTTTAGGGATATTTCTTGGAAGAAGTTGCTGCAGCTGAAGTCGAAGAGGTTGATGCCTGTGTTCTCCTCAAGGATTTTGATGGATTCTGGTCTCACATTGAGGTCTTTCATCCATTTTGAGTCTATTTTTTGTGTGGTGTAAGGAAATGGTCCAGCTTCATTCTTCTGCATGTGGCTGTCCAATTTTCCCAACACCATTTGTTGAAGAGACTGTCTGTTTTCCATTGGACACTCTTTCCTGCTTTGTTGAAGATTAGTTGACCATAGAGTTGAGAGCCCATTTCTGGGCTCTCTATTCTGTTCCAAGAATCTATGTGTCTGTTTTTGTGCCAGTACCATACTGTCTTGATGATTATAGCTTTGTAACAGAGCTTGAAGTCTGGAATTGTGATGCCGCCACCTTTCAACATTCCTCTAGCTATTCAGGGTCTTTCCTGGTTCCATATAAATTGTAGGATTATTTGTTCCATTTTTTTTGAAAAAGTTGATGGTATTTTGATGGGGATTGGATTAAATGTGTAGATTGCTCTAGGTAGCATAGACATTTTCACAATATTTGTTCTTCCAATACATGAACATGGTACATTTTTCCATTTCTTTGTGTCTTCCTCAATTTCTTTCATGAGTACTCTATAGTTTTCTGAGTACAGATTCTTTGCCTCTTTGGTTAGATTTATTCGAGGTATCTTATGGTTTTGGGTGCAGTTGTAAATGGGGTTTACTCCTTAATTTCTCTTTCTTCTGCCTTGTTGGTGTATAGAAATGCAACTGATTTCTGTGCATTGATTTTACATTCTGACACTTTACTGAATTCCTGTACAACTTCTAGCAAGTTTAGAGTGGAGTCTTTTGGGTTTTCCACATAAAGTATCATACCATGTGCAAAGAGTGAGAGTTTGACTTCTTCTTTGCTGATTTGGATGCCTTTTATTTCTTTTTGTTGTCTGATTGCTGAGGTTAGGAATTATAGTACTATGTTGAATAGCAGTGGTGATAGTGGACAGACCTGCCGTGTTCCTGACTTTAGCGGAAAAGGTCTCAGATTTTCTNCAGATTTTCTCCATTGAGAATGGTATTCGCTGTAGTTTTTTCATAGATGGCTTTGATGATGTTGAGGTATGTACCCTCTATGCCTACACTATGAAGAGTTTTGATTAAGAAAGGGTGCTGTATTTTGCCAAATGCTTTTTCAGCATCTGTTGAGAGGATCACATGGTTCTTGTTCTTTCTTTTATTAATGTCTTGTATCACATTGATTGATTTGCGAATGTTAAACCAACCTTGCATCCCAGGAATAAATCCCACTTGATCATGGTGAATAATCCTTTTAATGTACCATTGGATCTTATTGGCTAGTATTTTGGTGAGGATTTTTGCATCCGTGTTCATCAAAGATATTGGTCTGTAATTCTCCTTTTTGATGGGGTCTTTTCCTGATTTTGGGATCAAGGTAATGCTGGCCTCATAAAATGAGTTGGAAGTTTTCCTTCCATTTCTATTTTTTGGAACAGTTTCAGGAGAATAGGTATTAATTCTTCTTTAAATGTTTGGTAGAATTCCCCTGGGAAGCCGTCTGGCCCTGGGCTCTTGTTCGTTGGGAGATTTTTGATGACTGCTTCAATCTCCTTACTGGTGATGGGTCTATTCAGGTCTTCAATTTCTTCCTGGTTCAGTTTTGGTAGTCTATATTTCTCTAAGCTTCAGTTTTGGTAGTCTATATTTCTCTAAGGATGCATCCATTTCTTCCAGATTGTCAAATTTGCTGGTGTAGAGTTGCTCATAATATGTTCTTAGAATTGTTTGTATTTCTTTGGTGTTGGTTGTGATCTCTCCTCTTTCATTCATGATTTTATTAATTTGAGTCCTTTCTCTTTTCTTTTGGATAAGTCTGGCCAGGGGTTTATCAATCTTATTAATTCTTTCAAAGAACCAGCTCCTAGTTTCATTGATTTGTTCCACTGTTCTTTTGGTTTCTATTTCATTGATTTCTGCTCTGATCTTTATGATTTCTCTTCTCCTGTTGGGTGTAGGCTTTCTTTGCTGTTCTTTCTCTAGCTTTTGTAGGTGTAGAGTTAGGTTGTGTACTTGAGACCTTTCTTGTTTCTTGAGAAAGGCTTGTATTGCTATATACTTTCCTCTTAGGACTGCTTTTGCTGTATCCCAAAGATTTTGAACAGTTGTGTTTTCATTTTCATTTGTTTCCATGAATTTTTTTAATTCTTCTTTAATTTCCTGGTTGACCCATTCATTCTTGAGTAGGGTGTTCTTCAGCCTCCATGTATTTGAGGTCTTTCCAACTTTCCTTTTGTGGTTGAGTTCTAGTTTCAGAGCATTATGGTCTGAAAATATGCAGGGAATGATCCCAATCTTTTGGTACCTGTTGAGACCTGATTTGTGACCCAGAATATGGTCTATTCTGGAGAATGTTCCATGTGCACTGGAGAAGAATGTGTATTCTGTTGTTTTGGGATGGAATGTTCTGAATATATCTGTGATGTCCAACTGGTCCAGGGTGTCATTTAAAGCCTTTATTTCCTTGTTGATCTTTTGCTTTGATGATCTGTCCATTTCAGTAAGGGGGGTGTTCAAGTCCCCTACTAATATTGTATTCTTGTCAATGTGTTTCTTTGATTTTGTTATTAATTGGTTTATATAATTGGCTGCTCCCATGTTAGGGGCATAGATATTTATGATTGTTAGATCTTCTTGTTGGACAGATCCTTTTAGTATGATATAGTGTCCTTCTTCATCTCTTATGATATTCTTTGCCTTAAAGTCTAGTTTATCTGATATAAGGATTGCCACTCCAGCTTTCTTTTGCTGTCCATTGGCATGGTAAATTGTTTTCCATCCCCTCACTTTAAATCTGGAGGTGTCTTTGCGTGTAAGATGAGTTTCTTGTAGACAGCATATCGATGGGTCTTGTTTTTTTATCCATTCTGATACCCTGTGTCTTTTAGTTGGGGCATTTAGTCCATTTACATTCAGAGTAACTATTGAGAGATATACATTTAGAGCCATTGTATTGCCTGTAAGGTGACTGTTACTGTATATTGTGTTTCTTCCTTTCTGGTCTATGTTTCTTTTAGGTTCTCTTTGCTTAGAGGACCCCTTTCAATATTTCCTGTAGGGCTGGCTTGGTGTTTGCAAATTCCTTTAGTTTTTGTTTGTCCTGGAAGATTTTTATCTCTCCTTCCATTTTCAGTGACAGCCTAGCTGGATATAGTATTCTTGGCTGCATATTTTTCTCGTTTAGTGCTCTGAATATATCATGCCAGCTCTTTCTGCCCTGCCAGGTTTCTGTGGATAGGTCTGCTGTCAGTCTAATATTTCTACCATTGTATGTTATAGACCTTTTGTCCCGAGCTGCTTTCGGGATTTTCTCTTTGTCACTAAGACTTGTAAGTTTTACTATTAGATGATGGGGTGCGGACCTATTTTTTATTGATTTTGTGGGGTGTTCTCTGTGCCTCCTGGATTTTGATGCTTGTTCCCTTCGCCAGATTAGGGAAATTCTATATTAAAATTTGCTCCAATATACCTTCTGCCCCCCCCTTCCTCTTCTGGGATCCCAATTATTCTAATATTGTTTCGTCTTATGGTATCACTTATCTCTCGAATTCTCCCCTCATGGTCCAGTAGTTGTTTGTCTCTCTTTTCATTCTGTTCTTTTTTCTCTGACGTTTTGTCTTCTAAATCATTAATTCTGTCTTCTGCCTCATTTATCCTAGCAGTAAGAGCCTCGACTTTTGATTGCACCTCATTAATAGCTTTTTTGATTTCAGCTTGGTTAGATTTTAGTTCTTTTATTTCTCCAGAAAGGATTTTTTATTTCTTTAAAGATGGCTTCTCTTTTATCTTCCATGGTTTTTTCGAGCCCGGCCAGCACCTTAAGAATCGTCATTCTGAACTCTAGTTATGTCATATTACTAATGTCCGCATTGATTAGGTCCCTAGCCTTCATTACTGTCTCCTGTTCTTTTTTTTGTGTTGATTTTTCCACCTTGTCATTTTATGCAGATAAGAATAGATGGATGAGAGAACCAAATACTAAAGAGTAGCAATGACCCCAGAGAAATATACACTAACCTACTCAGAAGAGACCTGGAGCTGGGGAAAAAACCAAAAAACCAAAAAACAAAATCATACAAAAACAAAACAAAAATAAATAAGACAAAATCCTATATCTATATCTGTATTATCTATTTCTGTTTCTATATCTATGTCTGTCTATGACTCTATATATTAGACTGGTGAATTGAACAGACCCTATGTTTACAAAAAATAAGATTAAATACAATGAAGAGATAAAATATGATTATAACAATGAAAATTTAAAAAAGATTAAAAAGCGTTGATAAGATATAATAGTTAAAAATGTTAAAATAGGAAAAAGGAAAATATTTAAAAGAAAAAAGAAGAAAAAAATTCAAAGATATAAATTTAAAAGAATTTAATTTTGAAAAACTAAAGAATCATGGGGAAAAAGCCATTAATTCTCTGCGTTGCTTTCCCCTTGCTCTGGAGTTCCACAATTCTCAGCAATCTTGAACTTGACTTTGGCTGGATTTTTTCCCCCCCCAGTCTTCTGGGGGAGGGCCCGTTGCTGTGATTCTCAAGTGTCTCTGCCCCAGGTGCATTCACAGCGCCCTTGCCAGGGGCCAGGCTAAGTAATCAGCTCGGGTTCACTCTCGGGAACTTTTGTTCCCTGAATGCTTTCCATAGAGCTTTGGAGGATGGGACTGAAAATGGCGGTTCCCAATCTCCGACCCGGAGGAGCCGAGAGCTCGGGGCCTCACTCCTCAGTGCGCCTCAGAGAAAAGCAGTCCCTCCTGTCTCCTGGTCTCCAGCCGCTCTCTGAGCTCACCTGGCCTGTGACCGAGCTTCTCTTTCTCTGACGCGGCCCCGTTTAGAATCTTGAACCCAGCAGATTCCTGCAGCCACTCCCGTGCCGCTCCTCCCGGAGAAGGAAGGAGGGGGTCTCTCCGGGTCTGCCACCCGTGGGGTCCCCACTTACAGAGCAGTGGCCCTACTGTGCTTTGAATCCCAGCCAATGGTAACACCGAGTGGAGAGAGACTTTCTCAGCTCAGCTTCATCTCTCCCGTCGGCTTCTCTCTGATACCTGGGAACTTGGTCGTGCTCAGACACCCCTGTCTTTTTGTGTCCCTGTGGGTCCTGAGACCACACTGTCCCTGCAGGGGTTTCACCCCCCGCTTGGTCTCTGGGGCGACGTCCCTCAGTGGAGCCAATTTCTAACAGTTCCGAGTCTGTGCTCCGCTGCTCGCTCCCTTGCCGGCAGCCGGCCCCTCCCCCCGGGTCTATCTTCCCGTCGCCTCAGATTCACTTCTCCGCATGTCCTACCTTCCAGAAAGCGGTCAATTTTCTGTTCCTAGAATTGCTGCTCTTCTTCTCTTTGATCTCCTGTAGAATTCGTAGGTGTTCAGAATAGTTTGATAGCTATCTGGGTGAATTTCTGGGCCCTGATGATTATCGGTCTCCTACTCCTCTGCCATCTTGCCACAGTCCTCAGCAGCATGCTAATTTCTGGCTCTAGATAATTTGGTGGCTCTTGGGAATATTTCTGGAATGCCATACAATATCATATCATTACATGCAACAGAATGGTGTTATTTTCTCCTGATAGTATAAAATTTGGATAAACTTTTATAGGATAAATTATCTTTAGATAAATTTTGATACTAAGAAAATGTGAGAAAGTAGGATTTTTTAGTAGGGAGTGGTGTTATTGGACAAAAACACTGTTGCAATAGAAGAAAATTGCTATTATGTGTTTTTTCTCTGAGTCATATTTTTTCCCATGTAAAAGAAAGAATTGTGTGAGTGATTGCTAACATATATTACTCTGTGTATGTGTGTGTGTGTGTGTGTGTGTGTTTGTGTATAAAACTAGCATTTCTAGGGAAATGATAACTGAAATCTAGGTTCAGAAAGGTAATATATAAAAATATTTTANGTGTATAAAACTATCATTTCTAGGGAAATGATAACTGAAATCTAGGTTCAGAAAGGTAATATATAAAAATATTTTACAACCTTGCCTGTTTTTGTTGTTTAAAATACAGATTTTTTTTTTGAAGAGCATTAGGAAATGGCATTTTTTGTTTTGTTTTGAATTATTTTTTACTGTTCAAAAAGATTATTGGAACTTGGCCTGGTGGTTGGTTTCAAAGCTAACTTTATTACTATTTCATTTTTTATGTGTTGAATCTGTTAGTCCTTGTATTTAAAAAAGTCCTGGGGGTGCCTGGGTGGCTCAGTGGGTTAAAGCCTCTGCTTTCGGCTCAGGTCATGATCTCAGGGTCCTGGGATCGAGGTCCGCATCGGGCTCTCTGCTCAGCAGGGAGCCTGCTTCCCCCTTTCTCTGTCTGCCTGCCTCTCTGCCTCCTCGTGATCTCTCTCCCTCTGTGAAATAAATAAATAAAATCTTTAAAAAAAACAAAAAAAACAAAAAAAAAAGTTCTGGGTATTGATATTAGTTAATTCAGGAAGATTCCTTGTTTGTCAAAGTAGCAAATATGTTCTGCATATTACTTTGGCTTCTGAAATGACTTATATTTGGTCATGTTCACTTATGATAACTGTTCTCTTCTTTTAAAACAACCTTGGGGAGACACGGACAAAGTCCTTTAGTAATGAGAAATTCTAATTTTATAGCTCCTTTCAGCTATTTTACATTCTTAAGATAGTTACAGGTTTTGGCCATGCCTACTGTGATACACAGAAATTGACACAACCAAAACATGAACACATGACACAAAGCATGACACAACCAAACATAGGTCTGACTACTTAAAGAAAATATAACTCACTCTGTAACCCCAGTTTGTACAGAGAGAAAGTTTTATAGCCAAGGTGTCATGCTGTCCCATTGCCAGACTCCATTCTTCCATTAACAACCAGGATGCCCATATGTTTCTAACATCCTAACCATGAAGAGTTACCTTTTATTTTTTTGCCTCCATTATTAGGTATATACCATTGAGGAATCTGGACTAAACATCCTTGTGTGGTCAGTGATTGGAAGTAAAAGAACAGGTTGGAAGTATGGACATGTACCTCTCTCCAGTAACAGTGAATTTAAAGTGGCATTTGAAGCTGATTTGGCTGGAAATGAGGACATCTTTGTTGCCCTTGATGACATCAGTTTCACCCCAGAATGTGTCTTTGGAGGTAAGTGATTTCCTTAGTAGATGGGGTGTGCAAGGCTTGTTTTACCCAAATATTGAAGAACTGGGAATTCCTGATGAATAACATTTGTTTCCAGGTCAAATAGTATTTATACACTGAAGGAAGATCAGTATCTGTTGTAGGAGGTAAAGTTTTTCTGCCCATAAGCTTAACCATCAAGTTTTCATGTCCTCTAGGAAACCAAATTACTGTGATTACAGTCCTTTAAGAGACGTAGGGGAAAGTTAGTTTCATTAGAGGAGCATTATTGTCTACTTTCTTTATTTCTAAAGGTTCACAAGACCTACACAAGGTAAGGATTCTTCTGGCCACGTATCATCTTCCAGTGTGTCTTTTCCATCCATATTAGCTTTTCCCCATTCCCTGGGTTATTTCCTTTCTCACTGTTTCTACTGTACAACCTAAAATTCTTAGTCAAAACAACAGTCTTGTCAGTAACGCATTTTGTAAGAAATCATCCCTCTTAACTGAAATCTGAATTTCTGCTATTTATGATGCTTCCGCTTGAATGACCTTTTGTCCTTTATAAAGTCTTCAGATTTTCAATGTTAAATAATAGGGTCGTTGTCTTTCTGGCTACTCTATGCCTCGTTCAAAATTTTATTTTTACAGTTATTTAAAAGTTTCTTCTTTCGGGGGCGCCTGACTGACTCAGTCTGTAGAGCATGTGACTCTTGATCCCGGGGCTATAAGTTCAAGCCCCACATTGAGTGTAGAGATTACTTAAAAAATTAAAAATTAAAAAAAGTTTTTTGTTTTTTTTTTTTTTAATTTTCTTCTTTCAGGGCCACACATCTGGGTTCTTATCCTTCCAGTGATTTTTCTCTGGATCCTAAATCCTGGGCACTTTCAACTTCCAGGTCACTCAGCCCATGTAAAATGTTGACCTTTTCAATTCTAGTTACCTTCATAAATATTCTTCCTTCATAACCAGCTCCCATACTGGATCTTATCATCATGTCTGAAATTTTAGGGTTGAAAATTTCGTCTGGTCATCATATACTCTACTTTCTGATTACACCTCCAAAACCTGTTTTTGGACATAATTAAAAGAAAAAAATACAATTTTGGATTCTCCGTTCTTCCTGCTTTCTTTATAAAACAGCTTCTTTATACTTTTTTCCTAGTAATCCCAGATCTAATGCTCTAACATCTCAATCCCATATTCAGTCAGCACTTTGAATTATTTTATGTCTAATTCTTAGTAACTTTTTAAAAGATTTTTTATTTATTCATTTGAGAGAGAGAGAGAGTACTAACAGGGGGCGGGGCCAGAGGGAGACAGAAGCAGACTCCCCGCTGAGCAGGGAGTCTGAAGTGGGGCTCATACCAGGACCTCAGGATCATGACCTCAGCAGGAGTCAGACACTTAACTAACTGAGCCACGCAGGTGCTCCTATGTCCGATTTTTTAAAGATAAGTTTGCATTCTAATTCTGTGCCAGGCATCTTGCTAAGTATTTTGTATGTATTAACACATTTATTTATCAGACTAACTCTGTAGAATAAATGCAAATATCTAGGTCATGTTCATCCAGGTCATAATGGCCTTATCAGTCTTTGAAATTGGGTTACTATAATCATTTGTATTTTCTAGGCTGCTGCTGATCATGGTCATAGGGACCACTAAATGTTTTGGTTTATCACCTTAGCTGGTGGTCAAGGGTCCTACCCACACCTATTTCCAATTCCCTGGCACTGCTTTTCTATAATAATCCTCAAATCTCCCAGCTGCTCCCTTGAACTTCCTTCACTCTGCCAATGTTCTTATATCCCGTGAATAGAAAATAACTCCCTTTCTTATCAAACTCCCTTAACCTCTCTTTTCCACCTCTAAATGTGCCTGTATCCACAACCAAACTCTTCTTCGTCACCATCTGTCTCAGGAAAAACCCTCTGTCCTTCTAAGAGTAAATGTTCTTGGTCATTTCCATTCTTAGTTCCTCCCAGTCACTGTCCCATCAAAGTCTTCTCTGTCCTATATCTTCCATTTCTTTCCTTCCCTGCTTATTCTTAGCTCATCTCACACACATGCAAACATACATACATACATATGTGTATACGTATACATACATACATACACATGCATGGATTTATACATCACTTCCCACTAATTTTGAGATCTTCAAGAGTAAGAGGAGCTTGGCTATTTCATCTCCAGAGTCCAACACAATGACTAGGAAATTTGGCTGAAAAGTTACTATTATTCTAAATAATCAATAACAATGATAACTGATTGTGTGAGTCGAGTCAGTAACGTTTGCCTTAGTATAAGAAGGTTCTTGCCCACTATGCTATAGAACAGATTCTACTTTTGAGGACAGTTAAAAAACAAACAAAGGAATAAACAGTAAGACTTTTGGCACTAAACCATGTCTTTTTTCTGTACGTTTCTGTAAAAGAAGTGCCTCCAACCAGACCCCCATCCAAAAATCCAGAATCTCTAGGTATAGTTTTTACAGCAGTGTTTCATGGTTGATTCAGGCAGATGTTTTTAGAAAGTCATCAATTAAACCAGTGTTTCTCCAACGGGGGTATCAGGACTCCCATAGTGACATGCCAGGAAGCATGCAATACCACCAAATACACTGGTTGCAACTCCATTGGATTCACTTGAAGATCTGGGGAGAGAAGCTACATAAAGTGTTACATGACATTTGGAGTAAGCATGTACTGAGTGGTGGGGAGGTGACAGTTGGGCTGAAATTGTGGAGACACGAGTCTTAATCATGACTGTGTCACTAACCGTACCATTCTGAGAAAATTGTTTTAACTCCTTAGACCATGTTTCGTCATCAGGGAGATGAACAGATGATCTCCTAAGTCCCTTTCAAATCACACAGGGTTGGATTTGTACAAGAGGATCAGGAAAGTGGAGGGAATGCATAGAGAATGACAGAGAAAGGGAGAGAGTCCAGAGAAAAGAAGGCAGGGGCAGGTAAGGGGGTGCAGGGGTAAGGGCAGACAGGTGAAAGCAGAGGTGTCACTGCAGTTAGAGAAGTCTCGTCGATCTTTGGTGTGTTGGTGAACTTGAGCAGCCCTGCCCTTCAGCCATTGTTTGTTGAGAACCTACTGTGTGCTGTCCTGGATTTGGATTAGAAGGGCACTTATGAATAGAAGTTTGTTTTGTTTTGTTTGTTTCTCTCTCTGTGTGTGTGTGTGTGTGTGTGTGTGTGTTTAACCCCTCCATTACCTTAGTCTAAACACAGCTCAGGCAGCAAATTCTATAGATTTTGCCTTCTTTCCTCCCCTCCCCCTTGCTTCCATTTTACTGTTCAAACTCTAGTTCAAGGTGTTCTTATTACTCACCAGAGTCTCTGTAATGGCTGCATTGCTGCTTTATCTAATTTACTGACATGTAGAAAACTACCAAATTCATCTTCTAGGACCTACTATAGAGTAAGTTCCAGAAAAGTAGATCTGGCATCTTTCTTATTCAACACAATAACAATTTTTTTTTTCTTTCCAAGCAACGAAATCTGACTTGGGCTAAACTTAAGTAGAAACTAAGTTTGTTGAAAGTATTTTGGATAGTCCCAAAAATTAAATTGAATGCTGAGAATCCAACTCAGAAAAATGAGGGGAACGCAAGTAAGCTGAAGTACATCAGAGGGTAAAACTGGCTAATTCCACTGTCTTTGAAAACTTGCTTTGAAAACTGGCCTATCTATTCCCCTGTCATCACTCTGAATGATCTCTCACAGTCCCTGTGTCACTCCGTCAGAATGAAAATTGTTGGTTGGAAGCATACCCTTGACCAAGCCCATGCTTCAGGGTCCCCTAGGTTATGCTCTCATATCTAATCTCCACATCGTCCAGGTCTGCATGATGGCTAGTTTTCTTTTTAATCATAATCAAGCTTGAACACTCTGTAGCATATGGACCAAATTATAAAGTACAGACAGATAATTTATTATTCCTGGTTGTCTGTACTCTAATGGAGAGAGGGGAAGTAAAAGGAAACTAATCAAAATACACAAATTCATACAAGTTATGAAGAAGAAGAAAAATGCTTAGAGCTCTCAATTACCTACTAAATAAGTTTCGTATCCTTTAGTACAACTCTTGGCTTATCTGTCTCTGTCTATGAAATAATCCCTCAAAATAGAACCCCCTGCCTCTATCCAGCTATGCCCCATTGTCTTCCACCTCCGTGACTTTGGTCCCACCACTTCTCTGGCTGGGAACGCCCTGCCTTGTACCTCCTCTTGTGTAAATGCTTTTCTACTTTGAAGGGCAGAGCAAAACTGCCTTTTTCATGAACTTATCCTTAGCACTCCTCACAGGAAGCCAAACCCTGTTGCAGATTCTCTTAGCTTGAAGTTTACAGCTCTTTCATAATAGAGCTTACATGGTGTTTACTGATATGCACGGCTCATTCTCTGTCATTTATTTTGGTCCATGTTAAAAATCACCATTGTCATTATCTTGGGGGGGTGTGTGTGTGTGTGTGTGTGTGCGCGCGTGCGTGCGTGCGTGTGTGTGTGTGTATGTTTTAATTTTAGTGAGAATGAGTGATCTTTAGCTTTTAGGTTGAAAAAAATCTAAAATAAATTCTAAGCCAGCACATGATACAGAATAGGTATTCATTTTATATCAGAAATATATAGTAATTATAGATAAATTATTTAAAACATTTTAATGTATGGTTCATTTTTATAATTTTTGTTCAATTAGTGATTCATGAGCCTAATTTTAAAATGAGTAGTGGTGATTACAAAAAAACTGAAAGAAAATGGTAACCAGTCAATCCCAGTTTACTTTTTGGCTTCTAGAATATTGTTAGACTTTAAATCTATTATTGTGGGTCATGAAGTCCTCGTGGTTTATCAAAGGATGGGATAATTCCTTTTTACTCAGGGAAGGGACATTACATTTAAAGGAAAAACAAAACCAAACCACAAGAACCAGGGCGCCTGGGTGGCTCAGTGGGTTAAAGCCTCTGCTTTCGGCTCAGGTCATGATCTCAGCGTCCTGGGATCGAGGCCCGCATTGGGCTCTCTGCTCAGCAGGGAGCCTGCTTCCTCCTCTCTCTGCCTGCCTCTCTGCCTACTTGTAATCTCTCTCTCTGTGTCAAATAAATAAATAAAATCTTTAAAAAAAAAATAAAATNGAACCAGAAAATGGCATTGAAAACTAATACCAGGAAGACTTATGTGAACAAGACCCGGGTTTCCCCGTGTCTGCGTTTGGAGAAACTTGCATACTATGAGNCAAGAACCAGAAAATGGCATTGAAAACTAATACCAGGAAGGCTTATGTGAACAAGACCCGGGTTTCCCCGTGTCTGCGTTTGGAGAAACTTGCATACTATGAGATGCAGTATACTATGAGATGGTTCTTACTTGATTTCTTACTGATCATCAGGCTGGAAGGAATTTTATTTAATTAGGGGGTAAATTCCAAATGAAAACCATGGAAAACTCAGTTCCGATATGAACCATACTCCATTAGCCTGGCTGGATTTGACAGGTGCCTCACTGTGAACCTGAAGACAAACCACAGGTTACTGTTCTAACTCTGTCTGAAAGGTGAATGCTTTTATGGGAACACTGGTGTTAGCAATATAAACATACATATTTCTGTATGTATGTCATATAAATATATTCATAATATATATTTTAATGTATAAGTAATATCATGTCTATATAAAACAAAACATGGTGTAGTGATACAGCCATTTCTCTACCATATGAAAGCAGTAATCAACTCCTAAATTCCTAGCCATGTTTGGAAATTATCATAACCTTTGCTAAATCCTTTCTTTTCACTCAGTAATAAGGCCAACTGTTTTACCAGGCCAAGTGTGTCTGAGAGATTCTGGGAGCTTTTCATTGCCAAGGTCAATCTGGCTCTGTTTTGTTCTCTTGGGCTATTAGAATCTACTTTTATCATGGTTCTCCTAATTCCCTGGAACACATATGTTGTTACCTGGAAAACATCCAGACTTTATGAAAATAAGTTTGTTTGTTGCCTAAGAAATAGAATAAAAAAATGACACTGCTTCACTAAAAAAAAAAAAAAGAAAAAACATAAAAATAAAATGTTTTAAGAAGATTTTTTTAATTAAAAATCAAGTGACGGGCGCCTGGGTGGCTCAGTGGGTTAATGCCTCTGCTTTCGGCTCAGGTCATGATCTCAGGGTCCTGGGATCGAGGCCCGCATCGGGCTCCCNTTTATGAAAATAAGTTTGTTTGTTGCCTAAGAAATAGAATAAAAAAATGACACTGCTTCACTAAAAAAAAAAAAAAGAAAAAACATAAAAATAAAATGTTTTAAGAAGATTTTTTTAATTAAAAATCAAGTGACTTCAACAGTTCTCATAACAGTTTTTCTGATAACATCTTATTGGCATATGATAACATTTTACCCAGAAAGGACTAGTTTCTCTTTCTGGAAATAGTTGGAAGTGACAAAAATAGAAAACAATAACAACAACTAAAACACAACTTTCTTGGCTTAATGAAGAATAAATGGGTTTATATATATGAGTTGTTTTCGCTAATATAAACTGGATCAAAATAGAAAATATGAGGTTAGAGAAATAACCAGGTTTTGGTAAAAACAGGTCTAAAGTAATGATGGGCTGGGTTGTTTCTGCCAGATGGAGCAAATGATTGATCAATTAGGAGGTCAGTCCAAGTTCTAGAATATCCTGACCTTGCTGTTTGCCCCGTCTGGTCCTTCCGATTGCAATATAATTAACGTAATGTTAGTCATGCCTTCTGTGGAATCCCATATGGGGCAAGATAACCCAATATACTTCAGAGTAATTGCTTTTAATCATGTCATCAGAGAGGCAAAAATTAATCTTAAAAATTATGTTTTTTAAATAATAATAATCACATATAAAACTCTGAACTTAGAGGTAAGCTACTGAGTAATATTTCCCAAAAGTTAATATTGATTAAATTAAACATAGCTCTTATTTTTCTCTGTCTCCGGCACCAATGCCCTATTAACTGGTAGTGATGGTATCACAGCTATTTTTTTCTTTTTTAAGATTTTATTTATTTATTTGACACAGAGAGAGCGCGATCAGATCACAAGTAGGCAGAGAGGCAGGCAGAGAGAGAGGAGGAAGCAGGCTTCCCACTGAGCAGGGAGTCTGATGCGGGCCTCGATCCCAGGACCCTGAGATCATGACCTGAGCCGAAGGCAGAGGCTTTAACCCACTGAGCCACCCAGGCGCCCAACAGCTATTTTTTTCTGGTTGGGTTGTAGAGGTAGTCAAGACACTACAGCTGAGAGATCTCTGGAAGACCAGGATAGAATTATATTTGACCCCTGCGTGGTCTTCTCTACCACCTGCCTCAGCAAATCATCACTCTCTCCTTTGGCCTTCTTAAGACACGTACAGCAGGTGTTTCTTAAGTGTGTATGAAATTGAACAACATTCCCTCACTCACAGATTACTTAAAATTCTTTAGATTTCCTTCAGTGTCTATATTTCTGGTGTATGATGGAGAGATAGCTTCCCACTCTCTCTCAAGCCTTCTACGCTTAGACAAAAATCTAATAATTGATTGGTGCCAAAATACTCAAAATTTCTGTAAGTAAAAGCTTTCCCACTCAAAGGATTGCCAACAACATGTTCTTTCCTGGTCTCTTCCCAGCCAGCAAAGAGTATAATACCAACATATCTGAAATGTTCATTATTTCCTCTGCAGTTGTAGGTTTGAGAGGGAGAACATGGATGAGGCTGAGTCAGGCGTCAGGACAGTGGTACTTCGGCCCATAAGGACAGTGGATTTAATCCTGTAAGGCATTGGAGAACCATTTTTTGAGCATGAGTCTTCCTTTGGGGAATGTAAACTGGAAGCAATATGAAGTATTAATTTAAAAAGGAATGTATTTAATCATTACGGCCCTAAAATTAGAAGTCAAGAGTTCAGCATTGGGGGAATTTTTTTTTTAACTATTCAATAAAGTTGCCATTAATGTGGGCCAGAGCTACCAAGTGAATAATAGCAGTAGATTAGGTCAAGTACATAACCTGGTCCAACACTGTGCATCACAGAGACCACACCAGCATAGATGTGTCCGACCGGGAACTGTCACACCATCTGGAAATGATAAAATAGGAATGAATCTGTTAATCCACTAGGGTCTCTGCGGGTTCCAGTCCTCGTGACAAGAAAGAAATGACCAGCAACATTTTATGTATGTTCCCACATTCACACACGTTTTAGATTATTTGGGGTTAGATGGTGGCAGAAAATTCTTCATTTATGCGATCTCAGACATGTACATTACTATCACTGTTTCTTTTGTTAGGACGGAGTTGGCCATAATCATGGCAAACGTTGATGTGGAGTGAAAGTGATAACCCTTTGGGTGCGTCTGAAATAGGTCCTGTTTCCTCAGCTTTTGATGTTCCCTAAATGTATTCTTGATTTTCTGTTAAGTATGTGACCTGCATGTGAGCTGGGGGAGAGTGGGAACTAGGACAGTAGGGTACTCACCTCTCCACAGCCTCGTGTTTCCTTCTGTTGCCCACCAGCCCCCACTGCCTTCTCTCCACCTTTTCACTCTTGAAGAGCTCCGTGGTTTCAAAGCACCCACCGATGTGTGCGTGTGCATGCATGCATATGTGTGAACACACAGTATTTGCACAAATGCACCTATCCACACTATATGTATGTCCGTATACATTAGGAATTCTTTCAGCTTTATTCTGTATTTATTTTAGCGTAGCCTCGAGTGGCTGTAGCTCTTCCCTTTGAAAATAATGATCCCTTTCTGTTTGGCATCTGTTCTCAGGCTCTTATCAACTTCCGCGCTGGATCCAACTTCTGGAAGCTTTTAGATTTCCCTGACTTTGGACTCTCCTGTCAGACTTTTGACGTTTCTCGTTCATGTAGCCCTTCTGACAAGCCGCATAAGCCCTCCTGACTTCTCACATACTCTGCATGTGCCCCAGACGTCTCTGTGTGCCCCACACTCTTCTGTTTCTCTTTAGTCCAAACAGAGGTCACATTCCATCTTTCCAGGAATATTTAAGCTATTAGATATGGAAATTAAAGAAGATCAAAATGATTCTCTTAGGACTCCAAATTAGAGATAACCATTATTAATGAAAAAAGAAATGAATATTTTTATACTTTATGAAGGGTCCTTCAGGAAATAGGAACATAAAATTATAACCCAAAATACCCTCAAACCAAGAGTTCTGAAGACTTAAATATATGTGTGTGTGTGTGTATTTCCCCCTCCGATAGTCATAATTTTTTGTGATCTTTCTGAATATTGTTCATGAGATATGTGCCAGAGACAATTACTCATTTATAACTGATGTATTTTACAGTGAGCATTTTACCATTTATGTCACTGAGTAACTCATGGCACTATTTGGCAAGAGTTTACTTCCTGCTCTTTAAAACTGAACTTCCTTGTGCATATTTTTTTCCTTTCAAAACAGGCAATCAATTTTGCCTTCACTAAATATATTAATCATAAAGATAAAAATCCATCTGATTATCCTTGGGACTTTAGGCTTTTATTGAATTTATATGAAAATCATAAGAATGTTTCACTGTGTTTCACTGCAAATTATCAGTATGAAGTAATTTTTATTGGTATGAGAAAGATATTTCAACTGCTTCCCAAACTGAGTGACCAAGGAAACTCAACATCCTGTATGAGGACAAAAGAAATATCCCAAATGTTGGGAATTCTAACCGTGTGGAGAGCAGAGAATGAAGCAGACTGTGGTGTTCAGAAAAATGTCTTCATTTACTGGGAATATGAATGTTAGTTAACAGTGTCAGTTCCCTTTTATCCCAGGTGTTTTTTTTTTTCCTTTTCCCTATCCTGAGATTTATTGTAAAACCCAAAGGGCAGATTTATTCATGTAGAGAGCATTGTCTGTCAAAGTCCTTTATGTAAAATCCCATCAAACTTCTGAAGCAATTGGTAAAAATGCGTAGTGTCCATATGAATGTATGATAGCTTTAGTTGCTAAATTATAGATTTATTAAAATACTTTGGAAGGTTATTTTTTAGAGAACTTCTTGGTTTCTTTTTTTCTGATCTACCCTGTTTTGTGGCTTATTAAATCAGTGGACATAGTCATTTTGTCAACGCATTCTTTATTTTATCCATTTTGGTTGTTTTACTGCATATTATCAAGGAAAGTAAAACTACTATAAACCATTTATTATTCATCAGTTTACGACCTATTTATTGAGCACACACTTCATGTATGCTCCTTTGAACATGAAGATGTCACTCTATTTTCAAACAGAGGTTGAAACATCTCCACCTCTGACTTGGACTGTCCAAACTCAATGTGAAATCACCACTCGGAGCAAAAATTGAGCCGAGACGTGGCAAGTAAGCTGTCGCAGTGACGCAGCTGCTCTTTCTTGATGGTACTAGTATAGCTTCCATTGTGGGAATTTTCTGCCAGTTTCAGAATCACTCTTCTTAAAACAAACTGGCGTACAAATCCCCTTGCTCTAAAGCAGCATTTCTTACCCTTTTTTGTGCTGAAACACACCAAAGTGAATGCTCGTGTGCTTCTCGCACTCTTCATGCGATGCAGATAAGAGGGCTGTGACTTAGGGACACTGTGATGCCAGCTGTACAGCCACACTCCGTGTCCCTGGGAGGAGTCATCCTTGGTGGGACACCGTGCATAAGTGTACTTTGTTGGGACAGCCTTGGATCGGCTCTAACATACAGAGAGTAAATCAGTTGCAGACGACAACATGAGATGCACTTCATTATTGATCTCAGCACCCGTTAGACTTGTAATTCATTTGAGACACTTTCCCCTACAGCTGGAATGAGCTAGTAGATGAGTGTGTGTGTGTGCGCATGGCGTGGGCACCAGGCTTTCACACCGGCCTCTGGCTTCCTCCTGCCCCCAGTCTCAGATACAGCCTGAGAAATGTCGACCTGAAAACAAAAAGTGCCTTTAGGAAAGGGGAGCTCTCCTATACTGTTGGTGGGAATGCAAGCTGGTGCAGTCACTCTGGAAAACAGTATGGAGGTTCCTCAAAAAGATGAAAATAGAGCTACCCTACCACCCAGCAATCACACTACTGGGTATTTACCCTAAAGATACAAAGGTAGTGATCCTCAGGGGTGCATGCTGTCGAATGTTTATAGCAGCAATGTCCACAATAGCCAAACTATGGAAAGAACCTAGATGTTCATCAACAGATGAATGGATAAAGAAGATGTGTGTATGTGTGTGTGTGTGTGTGTGTATGTATATATATGTATGTATACATATGTATACATATGTATATATGTATATATGTATGTATGTATATGTATATACATATGTATATATATGTGTATATATGTATGTATATATATGTATATATGTATATATGTATATATACATATGTATATATATGTATATATACATATGTGTATANGTATATGTATATACATATGTATATATGTGTATATATGTATGTATATATATGTATATATACATATGTGTATATATGTATATATGTATATATACATATGTATATATATGTATATATACATATGTGTATATATGTATATATACATATGTATATATACATATATATACAATGGAATACTATGCAGCCATCAAAAGAAATNACATATATATACATATGTATATATATACATGTATATACATATGTATATATACATATATATACAATGGAATACTATGCAGCCATCAAAAGAAATGAAATCTTGCCATTTGCAACAGTGTGGATGGAACTAGAGGGTATTATGCTAAGCGAAATAAGTCCATCAGAGAAAGACAATTATCATATGATCTCTCTGATATGAGGAACTTGAGGGGCA
>LNAC01000595.1:232701-269987 GCA_002007465.1 Ailurus styani
AAAAAAAAAAAAAGGAAAGAAAAAAAGTGCCTTTAAGTTCAACAGTGAATCACATTGTCAAAATGAGTCCATCATTTTCCTGAGGTGTCTTTTTTCCTGGTCCTGTCTCTCCCTGTCAGTCTTCACCATGTGAGTAACCTTCTCTCTCCTACTTTCTGTCACTTTTTCTGTTCAGGCGGTGCCCCTAAGGGTATGTGGAAAGGACGCTGTTAGCACTGAATGTGCTATTTTAGCTCACCTTCCTGGTGGAGATCTTGGTTCTGTTCTGATCACTTTACGCTCTCCCACAAAGGCGGCCCCTCCCCCCACGTAGTGAGCAACCCTGAGATCATGACCTGGGCAGAAATCAGACATTGAACATTTACCCGACTGAGCCACCCAGGCACCCCGAAAGTATTGTATACTTTAAATGTTGAATTTTAGAAGGGATCTGGAGAAACTAGAAAGTAGACATTTCAGAAGAAAGACATCAAATATGAGTTACAGGCTAGAATATAGATTTTGAGATATATTGTTGCTGCTTTCTCTTAGATGATTCTTTCTTGCTTGCTGTGTCCTCACAAGGTGGAAGGGGCAGGAGTTATTTTTATGTTCCTGAGGGCTCTACCCTCATGAGTTAATCACTTCAGCAAGGGCCCACCTCCAGATATCATCACAGTTCAGCATATGAAACTTGGGGGGGACACAAACGTTCAGTCTGTGGCATGACACGTATCCACCATTATAATGTCATACAGAAGGATTTCTCTGCTCTAAAAATCTTCTGCGCTCCACTCATTTATCTCTTCTTCCCCCCTCAACCCCTGGCAACCACTGAACATTTTCCTGTCTCCACAGTTTTGCATTTTCCAAAATATTATAGAATCTGCCAATATGTAGCCTTCTCATATTGACTTTTTTTTTTCTTGATTTAGTAATACATATTTAAGATGGTGCTGAGAATGTTCTGGTTATAAAAAAGAACAATTAATACTGTTCATTTTTTATAGAATTATATGAGAGAGATATCACCTGTAATGATTAGCCGACTCTGTGGGTGTGACACTCAAGAATAAATACATTTATTAAAATTTTAGGAACACTTTCTTGACTTCTCTAAGGGATTGTGCAGCAGAACACATTGAATTCAGATGATAAATATGCCACGTCTTCCCAGAATACTCATTTCATTTGAATACCTGGAGGAAGTTTTATATTAAAAAAAACCCCTGGATATATTCTGTAGTAGAATACAGAATTTTCATTAGATAAAACAGGAGACTTAAGAGAAATGGTGAGCGTGTGGAGAACTACTTCTGGCTAAGAGCCTGTTTAGACTCCCCTAGGTATGCAAGTTCATGTTCCTCTTGCATCAGAAATACTTTAGTGGAAAATTTAGAAGTGATTCAGAGGAGTTTGGTTTAAAACAAGATACATTTTGGTGGTTAGAGAGTATCTTAGGTCGAGTTCCCAGGGAAGTGGACCCCAAGGCACAGATTGTTATGCAGAAAGCTGACTAGAAATTCTCCCAGCAATAAACCCTGTGAAGCAAAGGGAGCAGATGGGGCAGAGAACAGTAGGGGGCGAGGTAGGTGCAGTAGAAGCCTCAGCCCAAGTCATGGGGCTCTAGAACCACACTGGCCCTTTCAGAGATGTCCCTAACTGAGGCACAGGGGCTGGGTGGGCCATTTTATGCCCACTGCGCCGGTCAGTGAATGGAGCGGTTCCCGGGAGGAAGTTCCCGGGGCTGGACTCAGCTGTGACCTGGCTGAAGACCTCCCAGCCCCTGTGGGATTGAACAGTTTGATCTTGGTGGAACCTTGGGCTTCCCAAGACAGAGTCCACAAAAGGCAGCACAAGCCCACCAACTTCCTTGTAAAGAAGGACCTGGAACAAGTGAGTTCTGAATACCTTTTGCTACAAGGAATTCTGAAATAATGGAATTAACTGCGACCTCCGAAGGAAAGAGATTATTTTGTATTTGTGTATCCAATATAAGGAAAAACATAAAGGAACACACACACACAATTCTGAATGAGAGAGAGGCATAAGGAATTTGTGCTTGTCTTGGAATATGGAAAATTAATTCCTTCCTGGTTTCTTTAGCTCATAAAGATAAAAGTTCAGTGCATAAAATATTTTAGAAAAAAATCATATTAAGAATGTCTGCCTTTCTTTAAATGTGGGATTAATCTCGTGTGTGTGTGTCTGTGTATAAAGGTATAAAAACTTAAATCCAATTTTCTTTCTAAGTTTGAGTTTCTGATGTATACATGAGAGCATTACAACTCCATGTGTCGCTAGGACCTGTCAGTCGTTAAATAAGAACAAGGTAGCAGTGTCTCCACGTCATGCATTTACCCCAGTTCAATATGCTGGTTTCCATGGAAGGTTCCCTCAAATACATGGCTTTCCCCACAGAGTCTGAGTCTAAATGTATCCTAGATATATTACCACTACTGAGTGAGTCAGGGGAAGAGGAAGTGTCAAATCTTGTTTTGTTTTTTTCTTAAATAAATTCATATCACCATCTTAATGCATAAAACAAATTATTTTTATATAATCATATAATTAATTACATTATAATTCTATAATCTCACATGTATTACATATACTATATAAAATATATCATATAGTTATGTAATTATAATTATATCCTATATCTTCCTTATAAGATGTAATATATAATCTTATATATAATTTAAATAATTTATGAGTAAAAGTTATTTTAAAATGTAAAGAACACAAAACTATTCCTGAATTGGTCCTCACTATTATCTGACCATTTTTTTTTCTCTTAATATACTGATGAGTCCCCTCAACAACTGTCAGAGAGGCAGTATGATGTGTAAGGACCATTCCACTAGTATTGTTCCAGCAAATTAGTGCACTTAGGTATATTCTCAAATATTTCTGACCTCTGGACTTTGCAGCAAGTCAACAGTCTTTGCTCATGCTTTAGGTTTTGGCTTAGAGCCGATTTTAACTATTTCTTCAGAATAGTTTCATGTGCTAAAAATTTGTTAAACTAGTATTGTGTCTTTGGACACTCAAAATTTATGGGCCTCGGGATCTTCACTTATAAAAGAAGTCGGTTGGGTTCGAACCACATTATCTTCAAGGTTCCTGCTAGTGCAATATCTTACCACCCAGTGTGATTTCATTGGCTTTAGCTATGGCAGCGCGTGACCTTCGAGCTTTCATCAAGGCCCAGGGGCAGAGAGCAGTGTGGCAGAGCCATAGTGGAGGTCTGCTTCTGTGACCCAGCCCTGAGCAGGGTCTCAGGAGCCAGATTCCCCAACTGGAGGCCACAGAATGTTTATAAATCGCCTGCAGGTAGAATGATAATTCCCTTCACAAAATTTGAAAATTGTGAATGCAGCTTTCCAGAGTGCTTAGCTTGCTGTGTAAATATCTTTACTCTCAAGGAAAATCTGATTTAGTGGTCAAATTTAAGATCAACGAACCAAAATTTCTTCTTTAATTTGAAAGTGTCATTTTTTTAAAGAATGTTGTTTCTGAGGTTAAGATGAGGCATTTTCTCTAATAGCATCTGGATGTTCTGTAGAGCTCCTTTCATTCTTAATTGGAGATTAATACACTTAAATTACCATAATGTTTCATTTTTACCCAGGGATAAATGTTCCTATAATGTTTCAACACTGGACAGAGCGATAATTCTCCTAATATGAAAATGACTTGCTTTCCGTTTAGGTCCTGTGGCACCCCGGCCATCACCCTGTGAAGCTGATCAGTTTCCTTGTATCTACACACTCCAGTGTGTCCCTCTCTCGGGGAAATGTAACGGACGGGAAGACTGCATGGATGGCTCTGACGAAATGGATTGTTCTCTCAGGCCCCCTCCTCAGCGCTGTGGTAAAATGAAGTTCCAGTGCTCAAGCGACCAGTGTATCCCATCCCTCCTGCTATGTGATGGAGTGCCCGACTGTCACTTTAATGAAGATGAAGCCAGCTGCTGTGAGTTATTTTCACTAACTCAGTGTGCCAGGGAAGAAATACAGTTTGGAAATTATAAAGAGAGCTTGACAGATGAAGCAAAGTTCTCTAGAGCCTTACCATGATCCTCTCATCAGTAACACAGTTGCTCGTATTATGTTGCTGAACAAAGCATGTAGACCTTGCTTCCATTTTTAAATTAACATATAATGTATTATTTATTTCAGGGGTACAGGTCTGTGATTCATTCAGGCTTACATAACACCCAGTGCTCATCACAACACATACCCTTCCCAGTGTCCATCATCCAGTCACCCCATCCCTCCACCTCCCTCCCCTCCAGCAACCCTCGGTTTGTTTCCTAAGATTAAGAGTCTCTTATGGTTTGTCTCCCTGTCTGTTTTCGTCTTGTTTCATTTTTTCCTCTTTTCCCCCATGATCCTCTGTTTTGTTTCTCAAATTCTTCAAATCAGTGAGATCATGTGATAATTGTCCCTCTTTTATTGACTTATTTTGCTTAGCATAATACCCTCTAGGGCCATCCATGTCATTGCAAATGGCAAAATCTGATTTTTGATGGCTGCGTAATATTCGCACACGCACACACGTGTGTGTGTGTGTTTGTGTATACACCACATCTTCTTTATCCATTCATCTGTTGATGGACATCTGGGCTTTTTGCATAGTTTGGCTATTGTGGGCATTGCTGCTATAAACATTGGCGTGCAGGTACCCCTTTGGATCACTACATTTGTATCTTTAGGGTAAATACCCAGTAGTGCAGTTGCTGGGTCATAGGGTAGCTCCATTTTCAAATTTTTGAGAGCTTCCATACTGTTTTCCAGAGTGGTTTCCCCAACTCGCATTCCCACCAAGAGTGTAGGAGGGTTCCCCTTTCTCTGCATCCTCGCCAACATCTGTCGTTTCCCGACTTGTTAATTTTAGCCATTCTGACTGCTGTGAGGTGGTATCTCTTTGTGTTTTTGATTTGTATTTCCCTGATGCCAAGTGATGTGAGCACTTTTTCATGTGTCTGTTGGCCATTTGGATGTCTTCTTTGCAGAAATGTCTGTTCAGGTCTTCTGCCCATTTCTTGATTGGATTATTTGCTCTTTGAGTGTTGAGTTTAAGTTCTTTATAGATTTTTGATTTTTGGATACTATCCTTTTATCTAATATGTCACTTGCAAATATCTTCTCCCATTCTGTCAGTTGTCTTTTGGTTTTATTGACTATTTCCTTTGCTGCGTTTACTTAGCATTTCCATTTGTAGTCACACTAATCTCCGTTAAAATTACCGGATTTCATTTTTTATTTACATCTGGGCCATTCATGTGGGGGATGCTCCTATGTATTTGTTATCTTTTTTTGTTGTTGCTATTACCATGTGTCACCATGCAAAGTTACTACAGTATTATGGACTACATTTCCTATGCTGTACTTTTCATCCCCATGACTTATTTATTTTATAACTGGAAGCTTATACCTCTTAATCCCCTTGACTTACTTTGTTCACCCCACGACCCTCTCCTCTCTGGCAGCCACCAGTTTGTTCTCTGTATTTATGATTATTTCTCTTTTTGCTTGTTTTTAAGATTAGGCATAGGAGTGAAAACATATGGTACATGTCCTTCCTTCTCTGTCTGACTTACCTTGCTTAGCATAATACCCTCTACATCCATTCATATTGTCACAAGTGGTAGGATTTTGTTCTTTTTGGCTGTATAGTATTCCATTGTGTGTGTATGTATGTGAGTGTGTGTGTGTGTGTGTGTGTATCACATCTTCTTTATCCTTTCATATATCAATGGATGCTTGGTTTCCATATCTTGGATATTATAAATAAGGCTTCAATAAACATAGGAGTGCATGTATCTTTTCGAATTAGTGTTTTGTTTTCTTTGGACAAATACCCAGATGTGGAATTTCTGGATCATTTGGTAGTTCTGTTTTTAATTTTTTGAGGAACCTCTGTAGTATTGCTTGTTTTTGTTGTTTGTTTGTTTTGTTTTTATCATGGCTGCACCATTTTACATTCTCACCAATAGTACACAAGTGTTCCTTTTTCTCTACATGCTAAACAACACTTGTCACTTCCTGTCTTTGACACTAGCCATTCTTACAAGTCTGAGGTGATACCTCTTTGTAGTTTTGATTTTTATTTCCCTGATGATGAATGATGTTGAGCAAATTTTCATGTGTCTGTTGGCCATCTGAATGTCTTTGAAAAAATGTCTATTTGGGTCCTCTGCCCACTTTAATTAGATTACGTGTGTGTGCACGCGCGTACACGGGAAGTTGTGTATTTTGGTTCATGGAATAGTAAATCCTAAGAACATGGGTTTGAATATCATCCTTATCACTAACTACATGTGCAGACTTGGGAAAGTTATTAGAATCAGTCTTACCATCCATGTAATGTTACCTTTTAGGGCTGTGAGGATTTGAGAGAATATATGGACAATCCTTAGCCCGCATTCAGCACCTTCTACTTTCATTATAACTAGCCTATTCGTATAAGGAAGGGAGAGTGTTGGTTAAGAAGTAATTGCACAGGGCGCCTGGGTGGCTCAGTGGGTTAAAGCCGCTGCCTTCGGCTCAGGTCATGATCCCAGGGTCCTGGGATCGAGGCCCACATCGGGCTCTCTGCTCAGCAGGGAGCCTGCTTCCTCCTCTCTCCTCTCTCTCTGCCTGCCTCTCTGCCTNGTATAAGGAAGGGAGAGTGTTGGTTAAGAAGTAATTGCACAAATCATTAAGGTGAGCACAAAAGCACAGTGAGTCAAAGCACCACTACCATCTCATTTAATTATTTGTTTGCTTGGTGTTATATTATACTGTATTCTATATTTGGCATAGATTGCAGTGATAGGGCTACTCAAACCACATGTTAATGACTACTTTTTTAAGTAGTAAAAAACAACTTGGAATGTAACTGTCAGAGGGGACATGGAAAGAAATCTACGGGTATTTCAGCATCTTGTTTAGAGTGGGCATCAGGAATTGTAACTATCAGAAAAGCAGTACAGATGAATGCAAGAAAGGGGAGACAGCGTTTGGATGTTTAAAGGTTTCAGTCATAAATAAGTGAACTACTTTTCCCAATTTAGACTTAGAGATTCGTTTTCCATTTCCCTGTTATTTCCTACATGTGTATTCTTTCTGTAATAAAGCCAGCTTGTCAAGTCCTATAATATTTTCTTAGAGGAAGGTAAACAAACGGAAGTGAATGAAGAAGAGAAAGCCTGCCAAATAATTTATCCCTATTCCCATCAGGGCTCTAATGTAATTTGGTTGATAGAAATCTTATTAAGTTCAATAGAGTCATATGATATTTGATTTCAAATAAGAATGCTATTTAAATAGAAGCTTAGGAAAGTACAGTATCCTTATACTTTGAGACATTCTCTGGAAACTTGGTGTTTGATGAGAGAGTCACATATGAAGTTCTGCTCCTAAAGGGAAATAAGCCCATGCTAGTAATAGACTGGTATCATGAGACTATCGCTTCTGTCCATCTCTGAAATATTTGATTAGGCAGTGAGTCTGTAAGGAAAATTGTATGAAAATAAATGAGGGAAAAATGCTAGGGCAAATTTACAGAATAAAAGTAACTAATGATGACAGTTTACCAAATGATTGAAAGCATACTACTTTTGTTTGTCTCTTTGTTTTTTGTTTTATTTTTTGCTGGGTTTACCCGTTGATTTAGAATGGTAATTTTTTTTTCGAGGTGCCTGGGTGGCTCAGTGGGTTAAAGCCTATGCCTTCGGCTCAGGTCATGATCTCAGGGTCCTGGGATTGAGCCCTTCATCTGGCTCTCTGCTCAGCAGGGAGCCTGCTTCCTCCTTTCTCTGCCTGCCTCTCTGCCTACTTGTGATTTCTCTCCCTCTCTGTGTCAAATAAATAAATCCAATCTTTAAAAAAAAAGAATATACTTTATGGTATATATTGTGTGGGCATTGATGTTAGATATGGTATTAGAGTAACTCAGATTGTAGATACATTATATATTACTGAAGGTGACAGTTTAGAATAAAATGTGATTAAGGTCTGTGACAGAGATAAACATAGTACTATTGAATGCATTCGGTACTTCCTAACAGTGGTGCTAGGGAATTTGTAAATTTTAATAAGAAAAGTGATTGCAGGGGCAAATTTGGAAAGATAGTAGTCATTAGGCAAGTGAAGTTGAGATGCTTGATTCCACAAAAGGATGGTTTAGAAATAGGGAAAAAGTTGTTTGCCTGAAGCAAATTTTGTGTAACTGGAGTAGACTTTGTGGTGAGAAATGTAGAAATAAGTCTGGAGAGATAAGCAGGGACTAGGTCTTGGAGAGTCCTTCCTCACCCATCATACATACCATCGCCACCCACTGTTTAGATAGTACATGGAATGCACTGGAGTGAGGGACGGCCTGGCTAGGAGATATCACACTCAAGTATAAAGGAATTGATTGGGGAACAGTGTGAAGGAAAGATTTTGATTAGACTTTAGAGACATTCAGGTGAAGAGGAAGGGAAAGTAATCAAGAATAGTTTCCAGGGTACTGATTTGGGCAACAGGACAGCGAATGTGCCATTTCCTGAGCTGGGGAAAATGGGAAGAGAAGCACTTCTTAGGGGAAGATTGTGGCTTCATTTTTAAATGTTGTGATTGTGGTATTTATGGCACATCTACATGGAGATACTCAGAATGTATTCAGAATGGATATGTGGAGCTCAGGAAATAGATAAAGCAATTTATGTCAATCACATGGCCTTCAGCATACATGCTTGAAGCTGTGGGTGTGGAGGAGATAATATAGAGAGGAAGACAAAAGGTGGAGGACAGTTAAGAAAAAAACAAACACTTAAAGACACTGTGAGTGGTCATAGGCACAAGAGGACAGTGAAAAGAGAGTGATAACCATAAGTGAAATGTAGGGACGCCTGGGTGGCTCAGTCGGTTAAGCGGCTGCCTTCGGCTCAGATCATGATCCCAGGATCCTGGGATCGAGTCCCACATCGGGCTCCTTGCTCAGCGTGGAGCCTGCTTTTCTCTCTCTGCTTCTGCCTGCCACTCTGCCAGCTTGTGCTCTCTTGCGCTCTCTCTCTGACAAATAAATAAAATAAAATAAATAAATAAATGAATGAATGAATGAATGAATAAATAAATAAATAAATAAATAAATAAATGTAGAAAGCCTTAAGTATGGAAAGTATTCACAGGTTGTAATGTTTTTGAGGGATCATGTAAGATTAGGCCTAAAAACTATGGATTGGGAAAAGCACAGCAGAATTCCTGGTCATCTTGGGAAGGGAACTTGCTGTGGACAGGAAGGACAGAATTCTGAAGCCAGTCTTTCATAGAGAAAGTAGTCAAAGAGAGAAATCAACTGTAGACAACTCTTCCAAGAAATTGGCACTTAGAATGTGATGTAGGATGAAATAAGAGTTTTTGTTTTGTTTTGTTTTGTTTTTTAAGTTGGTTTTGAGAGCCTTGTACTGGTTTAAATGTTGTAGGAATAAGGATTCTGAAGTGGTTACAATTTAAGCAGGGAAATCAATAGCAAATGGTATTTAAAGGCCTTTTATCCTTGCAAAAATAAATGTTCTAGTGATCAGGATGTTTATATAAACCTGTGATGAGTTCAGCATTTAAAAATAATTCATATTTAATATTGTCTTTCCATTGGAAACATGTTTTTTAATAAACTGAAGTGATAACATCTTTACCAAAAATATCCCCTTCCCTTAAAAAAAAAAAGAAAAAAGGAGAATAAAATAAGTATGGTTTAATTATAAGGAAAAATAGCATAATTAGGAGCATTCCTCTTACTGATATTCCCCATTTCATCAGATGTTTTATCAGTTAATATCCTGGCAGGACACAGGTGGCACATTGATATTGCAAAATTGGAGATTATTTAATAAAGGGGTTATTTAGGGAAATATTATGCAGAAAGAAACCACAACAGATAATAAAAGCAGGAGCTGTTATCACCCATAGACCAAAGGATGTGACATGAGGGAAGATTTGTCTTAACCTGGAATCAAAGAGAGCTGTTTGATACAAGGTCAGGGAACAGCTAGCCAGCCCTTGATGACCTCACAGCCTCTTCCATCCATGTTACGTCTTACTGGTTCTACACATCAGCCAAACCCAAGGAGAAGCTAGAGGACAAAGAAGCATGTGGATGTGTCCTTTACAGTTCAGCCTCCTGGATTCTGAGAAGAGAGAGAAGATGCAGAAAGTTTCAGGAGAGGCCCATGGAAGCTGTCAGTCAGTGATGGATGTGACTGTGAAAAAGATAGGGAAGTGGATAGTCTACCTACTTTCTAACTTTATATTCCTGTAGTAGTCCATGTATCTTATGAAGTTGGTTACCATTTCGATGATTTAGAATGAGTCATGCTCCTCAGATTTGTGGATCCACCTTTATCATCAATATTTTTATTATTAGCCTTTAAATATGTTAGCTGTGATCCCAGCATCCTGTGGTGCTTCTCAATGATAGTGTAAAAATCATCCCTCAGCATTTGACAGCTTCTTATTGTCAAATGTGTTCCTCAGCTTATTCAGCATTAAAATCATGGTGATTGTCTATTTTCCAGAGATACTGAAGAATTGGATGAATATAGTCAATTATATAATACACATAATAAATTATTATTCTTTCCCCACTATATTGTCTTTGTAGTTTTATAAAAATTATTTAAACTACCAATATATTTCAGTAAGAGTAGTAGTTGGTTTTAGTTTAAGGATAGAGTAAATATCCATCCTGCTCCATGCTGGGTATGGGCATACCTTGAAAGGCTGATAGGCTTCATTCTCAGGGTGCAAGACCATAGTCAGTCTGCTCTTAGAAATACTGGACTGCATGCATGAGTTTTCATCATAATAGTAAGTGGATACACACCCTTTGACACATGTACTTTACTTTTGTGTATATTTTGTATGCAGCAACAATAATTTATAAAAGGAATTTTGCTTTAGGAAAGTAACTCCAGTGAACCCTTGATGAATTGCTTATGTTTAATGTATCTCTAAAACCTGAGTGAATGAGCTAAAAGCCACAGAATGTTTGTGTTACTTGGCTTATTTTGGTAAGAAAGAGCATCAAACTCTAGGATGACAGATAAAAAATAAGTGTTTTTATAGACATAAAACCATAATGTTTGAATGTGGTGAAAGTAGATATAGTCCAGGGAAGTTATGAAATCTGAATTTCCTATAAATTTTGTATATAGATTATTTGGAGTACTTTGGGAATTTTTCTTTGTCATATATGTAGTAATAATGAAGAAGAAAAAGAAAGTAATGGTTTCGTGAATTTTCCTATATTCTGTACAATGTACTTTGCTCTGTGGGTTTCAAGAAATACTACTTGCTATTCATAATTTATTTGCCACCTACTTTTAGAAGGAAATTGATAAATATCTATTAACTTCAATGTTATACTATTTTAAATGCCGTAGAAACTAAGATTTTAGTTTTAAATTTCATAAAACATCTAATTTTTAACTCTTAATTGTAAACTTTCTCAAGAAGGGAAAAGTAAGACTTTCTATAAATTGAAACCATTTATCTTGTTACATACTTTTTATATGTTTCAATACTATTTGGGCCAAAGCTGAGGATTTGTAGCACTTACAGGTTAGAGCTGTTCATTGTACAGTCAGTTTGAAAATAGGCTCTCAGTCACACTGGAAATTGGGTAATGGAATATGGATGGATTGGTATTTTAAAGAGTAGAAGTGTTAGAAATAATGCTCCAACAGCAGATGAGTATTATCTATCACCTTTGTATACAAATTTCAACATACTATATTATTTAAAACCTTAAAACTGTTGGGGTGCCTGGGTGGCTCAATTGGTTAAGCATTCAACACTTGGTTTCAGCTCAGGTTGTAAGCTCAGGGTCATTAGAGCAAGCCCCATATTGGGCTCTCTGCTCAGGGTGTAGTCTGCCTATGAGTCTCTCTCCCTTGCTCTGCCCCTCCCATTTGTGTCCTCTCTCTCAAATAAATAAATCTTAAAAAAAAAAACTAAAAACTGTCATCTTATATGATCTCTCGGCCCCTTGCAGTGCAAAACAATGATGATAAAAATGTGTAAATACACACACACACACATGAATATATAGATACATGTATATATGTACATACTCATTTTTTATAAACATCTCTTCATCTTATGAGAGTTAGAATATTATTCTATTTCCTAGTTTACTGGGTCTGCAGTATCATTTATCTTGTCAATGTAGATCTTAAAATTATTTAACCTTTTGCAAAAACTTAAAGATCATCTCTTCTGGGAACTTAGCCATTTCTACAGTCTGGTTTGGCGTGGTTTTTAAGTTTGTCTCCACTACCTCCTTACGCACACTCCCCAGTGAAAGACAAACTGCCATACTCACTGTTCTAATGTCAAACTTATTGATTCCCCATTTATAGATTTTATTCCCACTCCGCTAAATGGCTTTTTTACTAGAAACATGAAGATTTAAAACATTTCGAGATTCTACTTTTTGAGTGTTTACAGACTTTCATGCACTAAAGGAACCTCTTATTTTTATAATACTTATCTGTACTGATGCTTTCACAATTAAGTCTGGCATTATGCCATTTCTTTTTGTTATTATTTTGAACTCTTAACTGCTTTCATATTGTCATTTTGCTTTTATTGCTGTATATGTTCTGGTCACTTTTTTGTTTGTTTCATTTTGTTTTCTGGCCACTCTTTCTTTCTTTTTTTTTTTTTTTAATTATTCTTTGCCCCAGGGATACAGGTCTGTGAATCATCAGGCTTACACCTTTCACAGCATTCACCATAGCACAAACCCTCCCCAATGTCCATAATCCATCCACCCTATCCCTACCCTCCCACCCCCCAGTAACCCTCAATTTGTTTTGTGAGATTAGGAGTCTCTTATGGTTTGTCTCCTTCCCCATCCCATCTTGTTTCATTATTTTCCCCTCCCTACTCCCCATGACCCCCCACCCTGACGCTCAAGTTCCTCATATCAGAGAGAGCATATGATAATTGTCTTTCTCTGATTGACTTATTTCACTCAGCATAATACCCTCTAGATCCACTTACATCATTGCAAATGGCAAGTTTTGTTTCTTTTGATGGCTGCATAGTATTCCATGTATACCACATCTTCTTTATCCATTTATCTGTTGATGGACATCTAGGTTCTTTCCATAGTTTGGCTATTGTGGACTTTGCTGCTATAAACATTCGGGTGCATGTGCTCCTGAGGATCACTACCTTTGTATCTTTAGGGTAAATACCCAGTATCTGGTCACTCTTTCTGAAAAGTGTTCCCCTGCACTCTCCAGTTGAAGTCCTAAGCATAGAGTCTTACATGTAGGGGCAGATCTGTAATATTTTCTAGTGGGAATTGAAGTTCTAGCACCACAGGATTACTTAATGAAAAGCACTGCTTTAATTTTCAGAGCTAGCATTTGTAAGTTTAATGGAAAGACACACCCTTAAAAGCATTTTATGTCCAACTTAAAAATAAATTTTGATAGGTAGCTGTCAAACTATGTCAATAACCTATGATGACTCAAACAATTCCAGCCCATAAATATACTTAAAAGAAAAAAAAATCATGATAAGTCATGATTGAAGTCAGGCCAACAAGAGACTCTGGAATTAGTAAAATGTACCATGCCAGGAAGGCATAGAGTCATAGTACATTGAGCTGCAGTGACCTACATCATGTACCTGGTGACCACGCGGGACTTATAACCATGTGGAAATTGATGAACATTCAGGTAATGGTTGCTGTCATTTCAAATGAGCATAATGGCAGGGACATTAGGGGAGCAGCAGAGGCACAGAGAGCCCTGCCTGGACATAAAAGTCTAGTGTAAAATCAATTCAGACTACATAGTATACACAGTATACTTTTTACATACACACCTGTATAATAGTACATAGTGTGCAGCTGGGAAACGAGTCTATCAACAAACTTCTTTTTGAAAAATCAAAAAGAACTATAATATATAATTTAAATATAGGACTGGAAAGATACAACGAACTGTCTTACTATTCCATTAGAAGAAATTCATTTTAAAAAAATGATGATGATTCTTTCTTTTCCACCCCCCAGCCAGCGGGAGCTGTTCTGATGGTGCGTTGATGTGCACTTCCTCTAACAGCTGTATCCCACTTCACGAGCGGTGTGATGGTTTGGCCAACTGCATGGATTTCCAGCTTGATGAGTCCAGCTGCTCAGGTGCTCTGTTTCCATTAACATATTCTGTACACTATAAGTCAGTAACTTAACCCTGTAGATGATAAAAATATCAAAACTTGAAATTCTAAATAATTGCTAAGTATAGAATAATTGAATTTCTGTTATTGGTTTGGGTCAGGAAGAATATTAACATTGCTACCCATGTAAAAAAAAACTTATAAAAATGTAATATAAGGAACTCATGCTTATTCTGTATAAATGATGTTCCCAAATGAAGAAAAATAAAACACTTAATTTTAAGTTAATAGAACTTAAAGTTATTGGTATTTGATCATCTCTTTGATGCAAATTGCTTGGTTTCTAAAATAAGGAAACAATCTAACATGTTATTAATTTTTTAATTATAATTTTTCCCACTTCTTCATAAGAGCTCTCTATTTGCACGATCTAGTCATGTTTAAAAGTAAATTGATTAAGCTTTAGACTGACTTTTAAATATTTTTCTCTCCTGACCCTGGAATATTTATCAGAGCTGATAATGTATGTTTGTGATCATACTTTTATCAAAACTGCTTTAAAATTCTTTAGTTTATTATAGTTTATTGATAACATCTATCCTGGGTAATTGAACTTTTATTTCATGCAGGAGATATATGAAATAATAGATAGGGGCAATATAAATCGCTCACAACAAAAAGACAAATTGGTAATAAAAGATATATTCAATCATTTTTTCTAAATAAATTGGAGATATTTAATATCAAAACTAGGTGAGAATATATTCTTTGTATCTTTCAAGAGAGCAGACTATTATGAGATAAGTGACAAAAGCATGATAATTATAATCAAATCACAGTGCAAAAAGTCTTATTTTTTTACGCTGCTGAAATGAATACTCACAGAGCACTGAATTTTATGAGTACAAAAGGAAATCAAGAAGTGAGCAAATCTGGTCCCATAAAATATGCAATGATACCAGGCATGCTTATATATCAGACTGATACCCAGAAGGAAATGCTTTCACTTTCTTTTCAGAGTAAGAAAGATACTAACAAGGGAGTTTCATTCTTTGAAACTATTAAGACAAAGCACTGATATCCAGTACCCAAATTTACTTGCATAAAGGTGAGATTTTGTGCAGGATAGTCCTCAGTGAGAACACATATATCATAACATGTTAAGGTTTATTGTCTGATTTTACATATTTTACCTTTAAAACTATGTTCAGAAACACAGAAGACTAGCCGTTCTTCCTGAGTGACTGACAGCCTGGAGGTAATAATAGACAGCACATTCTGGTTGCCCCATCTAGTTCAGCCATTCACCAGTTCACTCACAGTTCATTTACAAAATATACGTCCTATTGCCCCAGCTACTGGGTTACAGTGATATAAAGAACTAGTGAAACAGTTTTCAGAAATAAAATAACGTTATATTTTTTGTTCTCTATATTTTCTGTGCTTTTTAGTTTGTCAGACAAATACCACGAAGTCAATGCTTCTGTGTTTAAGAATGTGTCTCAGCTTAATCCACACTGAGAGGTGTCAGTGCCCATGACACCTTCCTCTTTCTTTCCAAACATCATATCCCTTTATGGATAGCATTTCATAGACTTTATGAGCCCAATCCTGACAGCATCCAGTAATGTCCCTGGTTGCACAGCAGGTGGTGAGCATCTGGTCTCCCCTCACCTGAGGTTTAAGTCATTAACGGGAACATTGACCTCAGGCCCTGTGTAAGTGTTGCATATTAAGTATATTTTGACGAGGCCTGTGTGTTCTCAAGCTATGTTAGAAAGGCATATTATTTTCAAGTTTTGGTTGCTTATGCAACAGAAAATTATTGAACAGAATGTGGCTGGCTTAATTTAAATTGGGAGTTTTTTCCAGTCATCTGTAGTAGTGGAGGTTAATGGAAGTTATGTTAAGGTGATAATATAATTATGATAATCATCCTTGGGAGGAGAATTAGGAAAAAGCATTAAAAATATAACGTTGTAGGGGTGCCTGGGTTGCTCAGTCAGTTAAGTGTCTGACTTCAAGTCAGATCACGGTCTGGGGGTCATGGAATCAAGCCTTGCATCAGGCTCCCTGCTCAGTAGGGAGTCTGCTTCTCCCTCTCCCTCTGCCCTTCCCTTCCCCCATCACTTGTGCTCGTTCTCTTTCTCAAATAAATAAAATCTTTGAAAAGAAATAAAGTTATAGGATGGGATATTATAAATACAATTTAATGTATTATTTAATAATAATAATAGCAATACCTAATAATGTTTCAGAAGGTTTTGTTTTTATTAAGTTTTTTAAAATTTTAATTCCAGTAGTCGCAACATATAGTATTATGTTAGTGTCAGGTGTACAATACAGTGATTCAGCACTGCTGTACATTACTCCGTGCTCACCGTGATAAGTGTGCTCTTCATCCCCTTCACCTATTTCACCCATCCCCCTCCATCTCCCTTTTGCCCTAGTTTATTTATGTATGTATGTATGTATGTATGTATGTATGTATGTATGTATGTATTAAAGATTTTATTTCTTTGACAGAGAGAGAGAGAGAGAGAGATCACAAATAGGCAGAGAGGCAGGCAGAGAGAGTAGGGAGAAGCAGGCTCCCTGCTGAGCAGAGAGCCTGATTCGGGACTCAATCCTAGGACCCTGAGATCATGACCTGAGACTAAGGCAGAGGCTTAACCCACTGAGCCACCCAGGTGCCCCCTTTTGCTCTATTTTAAATGAATACCCTCAGTTAAAGTTATTATGTTTTTCAACAAGAACATTTTTTACTTGAAGCACACCCCAAACCAAAGCACTGTAGAGCTATGCCAAATTTCTAAGCCATAGTTAATCTTCCCTGAAGTCCCTGTGCTGGGATTTCAAGATAAAGAGTACAGTCTGTGCCCACTGGTTTACTGCACCAAGCCATTTGGTTTTCTGGAAGATTCTTAGATCCATACAGCTCCTGAAACCATAGGCAAGTTATTGTATGTGTATATTTAATCCATGACTGTGCATATATACTGTACCTTTCAAAGAAGTTCATGATCATAATATCAGGAACAGCAAGGGGTTATATAGAAGTTCTGACCTGAATAGCAGATCATTTGACATTTTTAAATCAATAGGCTTTGGAGTTAAAGGACTGGAATTTAGTTCAATATCTGTTATTAACTTGAGCTTTGCTATTAACTTTGCTATTAACTTGAGCAAATTATATTATTAACCAGTTTCCTCCTCTGTGATAAAAGATCTATATGTGTGTACCACATAATGCTATGAGAATTAAATGAGGTAATGCCAGTAAAACTCTTAGCAGGTCTTCGGTAAGTGGTAGTGGTAATGGTGCTCATAATGGTAGAGGGGAAAAGGAAAGGAAAAGGTGGAGAGAGCATTGGTAATAGAAATTAGGTCTCATGGGCAATTTAAAGAATCCCCAAATACAGAGAGCTGGCTGAGCACAATTATTTAATACATTATGCGTACCACTCACTAGTACAAAAATGTTACAAGTATGTTTCATTTTATCTTCTCAGCAGCCCTAGAAGGCAAGGTGATAGATATAATTCTCACTTTATTTATTTTTTTAAAGATTTTATTTATTTATTTGACAGAGAGGGACCGTGAGAGAGGGAACACAAGCAGCGGGGAGAGGGAGAGGGAGAAGCAGGCTCTCTGCTGAGCAGGGAGCCCAATGCAAGGCTCGATCCCAGGACCCTGAGATCATGACCTGAGCCAAAGGCAGATCCTTACCCACTGAGCCACCCAGGTGCCCCTAATTCTCACTTTAAACACGAGACACCTTATTCTTAAACCACTTAGCCCAAAGTTACACAATCCGTAACTGAGCCAGGTGTTGATGAGGGAAAACCAGGGCTCACGTCACTGTTAGTCTTCTCAGCAATCCACCATACAAGAGCTCTCACTTCCTAGGCCTCCATACACTGAAAGAGATCACACTCACACACCCCCCACATACCCCCGCCCCCCGGACACACAAAGATAGGTGTCCGGTTTATATGTGTTTCTGCTTTTCCAGAGTGATATACCAGACTGGAATTGAACTTGAACTCTTCATAGAGTGCTCTTTCTATGTAGTCAGTTGAATCATACTGACCTCCGGATACATGGTCATTATAACCAATGCAAGAGGGCACAAAGCAGTGAGACACTGATGTCTCTAAAGAGCCTGAGGTTCTACCATCCACCCTGTAGATGCCGACTGGCCATTTGAAACTACTTATATCCTGGGAGCGTTTAATCTCTTCACTGCTAACTAGTCATAGACATCTCCCTGCCCACTTCAGCTGTTCCCTGCTTTGAAATGTTTTGAGTAAAGTAAAGGTGAGAATATGTTGTACTGTGTCTTTCCGTCTTATGGATAAAGAACCTGGGTCTAAGCAGAAACTGAAAAGAACTTCTTATGGAGGTAATCTACAAATATCTCTCCTCCAAAACACCGAGTTTAACTCCTTGCTCTCGCCAGTGCTTCTTTTCCAATGTGTTCCATTATCCAGTGTAATAAAATGCATATTTAAATTCCCACAGCATTATTTTGATGTAAAGCAAGCCTATGTTTTACTCTCAGCAATCAGGGTAAATACTAATGACGCCAGGAAAAAAAAATGTGCAGCTGTGTGTATTTTGATGTTCTGTAGTATCAGACACTCTACAGTTCTTTCTTACAAAAACAAAGCCCTTGTGTGAGGAAGACTGAAATTGTACTTAAGACCAAACATAACCATAAAATGGTTTATCTAAAAGGTTTGTAGCTATTTATGCTTTATCATGCTGGTGGGCTATTTTTAGTCATACCAATAATTTCTTGTTTAGGAAAGAAATTTCACATCTGTTCTGTTCAGCTGAGCATGCCCGAAAGCCTGAGGGGCATAGCTGTACCCCAATCTTTAGTACCACACTCCCGCGTTATAATTAAATAGGTAGGAGGAGGGAAGGCGAGATTGGAACTACAGAAGACCCTTAAGCAGCATAGGTTCGAGCTGTGCGGCTCCACTTACGTGCAGAGTTTTTACAGGAAAGTACTGGAAACGCAATTTCTCTTCCTTATGATTTCCCTAATAGTATTTTCTTCTCCTCAGCTTACTTTATGGCAGAAATACAGTATAGGATACACATCATATATAAAAGATATGTTCACCAACGGTTTATGTTATCAGTGAGGCTTCCGGTCAACAGTAGGTGATTGGTAGTTAAGTTTTGGGGGAGTTAAAAGTTACCAGTGGATTGTTAACTATGCAAGGGTCAATGCCCCAAATCCCCGCGTTGTTCAGGGGCCAACTATATCCCTGGAAGAGCAAATCGCTGGAAACCTTTGAGAACAAAAAGGACACCAGACACGTGGTATATTGTGAATTTGTTCCCACACTGCAACCTTCCTCCTTCCCTATTTTTCCTCTCTCGTACTCCTCTTCCACCCCCTTTTCAGTGTTCAATGACTGGCTTCACAATCTGACTCTCTCTAGTTGCCCTTCAAAATTTTCCTGCGAGTGTTATTTTCCTACATGAAATTTTTGTTTCTCCTTATTGCTTTTATGTTATTGTTCATTATCAGCATCCTTTCCCTGGCCAAGTAAATTGTTTCTCTCTCTGCTAAGGTTAGTCTGCTCCTGTAAAGACAAAGACTATCTTTGTGACCCCATGACACCTAAAAAAATGATCTCAAGTGATTTTTGAGGGGCAAGCCTGAAAAGTGATGATAGCTGAAAGGCAGAGGGAGAAATCTGAAGCTTCAAATCCATTCCCTAGCCTGTATTTTATCTGAGCTTAAGACCTGCAAATAATATTGCCCAAGGAATACTTTCACTTCAATGTCCCTTTATTTTATTTTATTTTTTTTAAAGATTTTATTTATTCATTTGACACAGAGAGAGATTACAAGTAGGCAGAGAGGCAGGCAGAGAGAGAGGAGAGAGGAGGAAGCAGGCTCCCCGCCGAGCAGAGAGCCTGATGTGGGCCTTGATCCCAGGACCCTGGGATCATGACCTGAGCCGAAGGCAGCGGCTTTAACCCACTGAGCCACCCAGGCGCCCTCAATGTCCCTTTAGGCACTTAAAATACTATCATCTTTCCCTATAAATCCTCCCTTCTTCACAGATACCCCAATTCAGTGAATGAAACCACCAATTAACCAGAGGCCCAGCCAGAAACATGAACATCACCCTTCATTCTTCCAAATAATCATCAGGATCTTTCAATCCCAACATTGAAATATCTTACAAATCCCCACAATTCTCAATCTCCTACCCCACTTCTTTCATTCAGGCAACCACCATTTCTTACTGGATTATTACAAGAAGCTCTTAACTGGGCTCTTCAGTTTTAGTCTTAGCCCTTCTGTTGACTTTGCATACTAGATCCAGAATTGTCTTTTTAAAGCATGAAACATGCACTTTGTTTCTTAAAATTTTGGCCTCTTGGGTTAAAGTTTAAACTCCTCACTGAGCCTATATGATCTGGCCCTTGCGTGTCTCTGACCTTCTCTCATACTCTCTTCACATTATCGGTCCAACCAGCCTGAAGCTCCTTCAGATCTTCAAACATACCAACACTCTCTTCTTGGGCCTCTGAGCCTTTACACACACACACACACACACACCCAAATGAATGCCTGATTTTCTTCTGGAAAGCTTTTCTTTATTCCCCAAATTTGATTTAGATGCCATCCTTGGTGCTCCCATTGCCCTTCTTACATCCATTCCAAATCATACTACTTTTAATATTGTATTCTAATTCCCCAGCCTTTTTTTTTTTTTGGAATTTTCCATGAAGCTGGAATGTCAACAAGAGCAGAGACCACAATTATCTCTTTTTTAGGTCAACATTTCTTAAGCAGGTGCTATGAGCTAGGTGTTTTCTAACATTCTCAACAACTCTGTGAGATAGGTACTATTTTTAACTGAGTCTGACAGAAAGGAACCAGAAGCACAGAGAGATTAACTAGCTTATCCTATATTATACAGCTTATTAAGTTGAGTTGAGGTTCTTCCTCAGACAGTCTGGCTCTGGTGCCTTCAGCCTTAATAATTTTGTAAACTTCCTGTATTATTTATGATTATTTATCCAGTGCCTAGCCTAGTGCCAGACATTAACAGGTGCTCAGAATACATGTGTTGAATTAAAAGTTTCTATCAAGTATTGGAGTTAAGACAGCCCAACAGGGGAGAATGGTATCCTGCAAGAGTGAAGCTGTTTAAAAAAAAAAAAAGCCACGAAAAGCAATTTGTGGATTAAGTGAGTAAGGAATCCAACAAGTCTTAGTAGATCAGGATGGATGTGAGGATCCAAGGAGACGGTAAAGAACAATGAAGAGCTAAAGGCACTAACCACTTCCAGAGTCATACCTGTGTGACAATATCTAGCTTCTTTTTTTTTTTTTTTAAAGATTTTATTCATTTATTTGACACAGAGAGAGAGAGATCACAAGTAGGCAGAGAGGCAGGCAGAGAGAGAGGGGGAAGCAGGCTCCCTGCCGAGCAGAGAGCCCGATATGGGCCTCGATCCCAGGACCCTGAGATCATGACCTGAGCCGAAGGCAGAGGCTTTAACCCACTGAGCCACCCAGGCGCCCTCTAGCTTCTTTTTAATCTAGAAGCAAACCACCTTTGAAAATAAATGTTGACGCTAATCTAGGAGGGGGGGAATGATACAAGCAGCAAGAGAGCAGGGCCAGGGCAACGAAGGTCAATTTAAGATGTGCTGATGTCTGTCATGGATCCAAAAGTCGGACATGCTCATGCACGAGTGACATTTTACCAAGAAGACAAGGTCACCCATGCAAAGCATTGTCTGTCATGATAGTGACTAGTGTGTGGAACTGAAGACAATAAATGTTGCATTAAAGAACAAATTTCTGTATAATCACAAATATGTCATGCAGACATGTTCTAAGAAGTAGATTTTACTAATCCAGGGGAGGAAAAAAGCCTTCTCTGGTGGTCAACCACTCAGGCATGTGAAGAGAATGAACACATCAAGGGCAGCAAGGGCTACTGAACAAATCTGTGGGGCACAGGGAAGTAGCCTAGGAGAATTCTTGTGCTTTTAGCAACTGGGAAGCAATTTACTCTTAGTGGCTAGATTTAATGCAATGATTAACAGTAATATGTCCTCCTCCTTCATAATAATGTTTCCAATTAACTGTGGGTTTTGTGATGCTTCTTTTTAGAGTGCCCATTAGGTTACTGCAGAAATGGTGGGAATTGTGTAGTGGAGAAGAATGGTCCTGCGTGTCGGTAAGGAGCATTGTCTACTTTTTCTTTGAACGGTTATTGCCATTGGCTTACTTATTTTTCTCAAAGCTGATATAATGCAACACCAATGAACATGAGGTTATTAAGGCAAAAACAGTGGATAATGGCATTATTTGCATTTGTCTGCCTGAATAAGAGAAAGGAAGATGCAAGTGTATTTTAGAAAAAAGATTGCAATTATTTAACATGATTTTATGTCTTAATATTTTGTATTATATAGGACATAGTTTTAATACTCATTCGTTCTTATTTTTAATATTTACATCAGGTTATAAAAAGATTTTTTCTATGGGTGTCATCCTGTTTCAGATAAACTTAGTGTCTGTATTTCCTTATTCCCTTTTTATTTCATATTTCATATTTCTCTTTCTAACAACAAAGGATAAAATTAATTCATAAATAAGACCTTTTTCTAGTTTAAGCAGTGGATGTTTATGAGTAGCCAAAGTTAAGGTACAGATAAGGAATACATTTGCATACTTAAAGCAAAATAAACAAAAACAGTTCTTGTTATTTCTTTGGGGAATTATTTATATTGCATATCAAAGATGGCTTGATTTTTTCCCTCACCCTTTAGGGAATTGTGCAAAACAGTTTCATAAATTCCAAAGGAAATGATGCATATTCTATTATATTTGTGTTTATGACTTTTTAATCTAGCAGACCAATGGATATATGACTTTCCTTATTAGAGAACGGATTGTAGTTTGATACTGAAGTCATAACAAAACACACAGAAATATCTGGAAAACAATGATTGATAGTTATTTAAATCCTTATATCCGGGCGCCTGGGTGGCTCAGTGGGTTAAAGCCTCTGCTTTCGGCTCAGGTCATGATCCCAGGGTCCTGGGATCGAGGCCCGCATTGGGCTCTCTGCTCAGCAGGGAGCCTGCTTCCTCCTCTCCCTGTCTCTCTGCCTGCCTCTCTGCCTACTTGTAATCTCTCTCTGTGTGTCAAATAAATAAATAAAATCTCTAAAAAAAAAAAAAATCCTTATATCCTTCTAAGTCAACACTCGTGTTTTAGGAAAAGTTGTTTACGCCTTATAAAAGCAAAAATCTCTACCAAGTAATAACAACAACAAACAAAAATTTTTTTTGATGAGATATGTTTAGACACTGTTTTAACATCGTTGAAAGTGAATTATTAATGGCTTTCTCTAAGTGTTTTGTCTATTTCATTACATAATTTATTTCACAACATCCCAACAAAATTATGCTTTCCCCTGTATCAGTTTCCATGGAAATTAATTTGTCACAAACTGTAAGTTGATGGAAGGACAGGATGCATAGTATAATTTCTAAAAATCTCCTGAAAGAAATTGAGAATGATGCCATAAATAATGTCTATCGAATGTCAGCTCAGTGGATAATGTTGTTTAGTGTCAACTGTTTACAGTAAGGAGGTTTGCATTTTTGTCTTCCCTAACCCTACCAGACAAGAAAGCTTTCTCAAACTGTAGCTAGTCTCAGCTAAGCAAGCAGTTTTGCGTTCTTGGCAAACACCCTCTGGTACTTAAATAAACTTTAAAAATGGAAATCCAGATGGTGACGTCTGAAATGTGTTTCTCTCACATGAGAAGACTCTAACATGGGGGAGAAGATGCGATGGGAGGATTAAGAGGCAAAGGGACCAGACGAAGGAAATCGATGCAGCAAAATACAGACAGAAATTCATTAATCAAATATTTAAAATAGTATTTTTGATAGTAAATAATACTTTTCAAATAGTGAAATAACTAATCACCACCAGTATAAATAAATGTTTGGAATTAGTGTTCTTTTCAACATAGGTATGAAAAGTGACTTGAGGTTTTTTCATGTTATAATATGATAGTTTCTTCATTCAAATTCTAATTACTTTAAAACCATGAACTGCAAAAGTAAACATATGTATATTATAATAAACTTTTAGAAGGCATATAGTAGTGTATCAGGCAAAAAGTAGAAACCCCAACATCTAAATCCCACTTTGTAGTCTTATGGTTTCTATTTACTTAAATGTAGTTTTCCTTTCACCAAATGTACACACACAAAGCACACATTTGTTTCTTACAGAAACACGAATTATACTTTACCCATTCACTTTGTATCTTCTTTATGTTTTTTTTTCCTTTTAATAAAATACTGTGCTCTTGTTCCATGTCAGTATGTGCGGCTCTAGATCCATCACTTCCTGGCTGTGTAGTGTTGAGGGAATTTCTCAATCTAATGTGTCCAGCTTCTTCTCTGGCAAACTGGACAAAATAATAGCCCCTACTTCCTAGGGTAGTTGTGAGACTTGGAGGGGTTGATATATGTGAGACACCTGGTACCACGTCTGACATACAGAAGATACTATAAGAAGGCTAGCCATCTGAACTATTATATCATCACTTTTTATGCTGTGTAGTCTACACTATTTAATGTAGGCTCTGTCATCATTTAAATAACCTCATTAATACTATTAATGGTGGTTTAGTTTCTTTCTTAAATATTTGCTTTCACAAATAATCTTGCAACATCTATCCTTTGACTTGCACAATTCTTTAAGCATAACATACCATACTGAAATGCAAAATAACAATGTAAATGACTTCTAGTTGCATTTAGTATCAAATTCACTTCCAATTAAATTTTGTATCGAGGTTATCTGTCACACACAGGTATTCTTTTCTGGATTTAAGGTTCAATGAGGGTGGCTTTAGAATAAAAAATTTTAGAGTAAATATAAAATGCTTTGGAAAGATGTTGGCTTTATGTCAAACCCCTGTTATTCCCCAGTGTGGGAATTCAGGGTCTCTGTCACTCAAAGAAGGAAGGACAGAACCAAAGTCCATCTCTTGTCCGAGCGTTCGGAATATAAGAACTTCATGGTATCAAAAAGGATGCCTATCTTGAGAGCCTTTGGGTTTTCTCTTGGAATCTAAGATGCCTTGAGAAAGGACCTTCAGTTTTTACCTGTGATCCTAGAGAAGAGAGGCTTAAAAAAAAAAGTCACTTGGGTTGCTGGAAGTTTGTAATTATCCACAAGCATAAACACTACTACGTGAACCGAGGCAATACAATTTGACCAAAAAAAAAAATGCATAAGAATTAATAAGGGGGCACCTGGGTGGCTCAGTCAGTTAAGCATCTGACTCTTGATTTTGGCTCAGGTCATGATCTCAGAGTCATGGGTTTGAGCCATGTGTCAGCCTCTGAGCACAGGATGGAGTCTGCTTGAGAGTCTCTCTGTCTCAAAAAAAAAAAAAAAAAAAGAATAATGAAGTTAAATTATCATGATAGTATCCCAGGAGAACCCTAGGGAATTAATCATAAAAAGTTATTAAAAAATTAAAAACAGTTCAGTAAGGTTGGGGGACATAAAATTAGCATTGAGACAACAGTGTATGTACACAAACAAAACTAGAGGGGCAAAAGGAAAAGAAAGTGTATTTACAATAAAAACAAAAAAGATAAAATATTTAGGAATAAATTTAATAAAATAAAACCACACCTCTATGATAAAAACAACCCCCAAAGATCTGAACAAGTAGAAACATATTTTCTTTTCTGAATAGCTGGCTCAAAATAGTAAGGATCTTAGTTCTTTCTGGATTATTCTCTATGTTCAGTGCAATTCCAACAAAGACATCCACAAGCTTTTTGTGGGATTAAACAATTTCATATTAAACTTTATATGGAAAATGAACATGGGACTAGTTTGTTAAATATGGAAAAACATGAGCTATTAGGGGCTGAGGAACCCTACTAGTGTAATTGGAATAAAGCTTTTATTGTTACAGCAATGCAGTACAGACACTTGAAAGACATTTCAGATGAATTAAATAGAACATCTAGAAATATATTCAAGTCCGTATGAAATTTAGTTAAATGATAAAAATGACAAATCACTGGACAGGATGGACTTTTAAGCAAGAAACATCGGGGCAACTAGTTAGCTATTTGGAAAAAGACAAACTTAGAACCATACATCACACGGTACACACATAAAAATAACCTTCAAGTGGAGCAGAATGCAGGGTGAAACCATACACATACTAGAGAAATGCACGGTAAATTTCTCTATACTCTGGATATAAGAAAATGCTTTTTTCAATGACTCAAGCCCAAATGCAATCAAAGACAATACTGATAAATTTACATAAAAATTTGATTAAAAAGAATATTTTGCGTGATACAGAAATACCATAAGCAATGCCAAAAGGCAAAGGGCAATCTTAAAGGAAATGCTTTATAAGTCTTAGAAAAAGGAAGTATCCCTAATACTTAAAGAAGTATTTCAAGGGGCGCCTGGGTGGCTCAGTGGGTTACAGCCTCTGCCTTTGGCTCAAGTCATGATTTCAGAGTCTGGGTCATGATCTCAGGGTCCTGGAATTGAGCCCAGCTTCAGGCTCCCTGCTCAGTGGGGAGCCTGCTTCCTCCTCTCTCTCTCTGCCTGCCTCTCTGCATACTTGTGATCTCTCTCTCTCTCTGTCAAATAAATAAATAAAAACTTTTAAAAAATGTATATAAAAAAAGAACTATCTCAAGATACGGGAAAAGACCAAACATTATATTAAAAAACCTGATAATTATTATTTTTCAGATATATAAAATGATCAAACACATCAGAAAATTCAACTTCATAACTGAAAGGCAAATTTAAGTGATACTAACATGCTTTTTCTCACCTCTCTGATGAGCAACATATTCTATCGGTAAGGATATGAAGGAACAAGCATTTTGCTAGCGGAAATGGAAATTAGTGTCATTTCTATGGAGATGATTTTGACGATACCTAAAAAAAACCCCTATGTATCCATATACTTTTGACCTAGAAGTTCCACCTCTAGAATTTACACTGGTGGTACAACTCCAACACTATAAGAATATAGAGCAGCAAAGTTACTCACTGCAGCATTCTTATAATTTCACAATACTAGAAAAAACCTAAATGCCTACATATAGGAGAGTGGTTGAATAAACTACGGCATATCCACACAATGGGGTATAACTGGAATATGGAACAGTTCATGAGTGTCCCTTTAGCCAGGTGTAGAAAGGTGTTGTGGGGAGCAGCATAAAGGAAAATGAAGAAATATAGAATAGTTACTGGCACTATTGTGTAGTTCTTTCATTTGGCTCAAAGTGTTAAAATTCTGGAGAGTAGGGGTGCCTGGATGGCTCAGTTGGTTAAATGTCTTCCTTCGGCTTAGGTCCTGATCCCCGGGTCCTGGGATCAAGTCCCACCTCAGACTCCTGGCTCAACAGGGAGTCTCCTCCTTCTGCCTCTCCTGCCCTGCTCGTGCTCACACTTTCTCTATCAAATGAATAAGTAAAAATCTTTTAAAAAAAATCTCAATGTTACTGTTGATAATAACATGTCAGAACCTCTTAAGTGTTTGACATGTCTTTGGCCTTCACATAAACCTATAAGGCAGATGATCATGTACTAATTTAGCAGTTAATGAAATGAGACTTAGTGGAATGAAATTAAGTAATTTTCTCAGACACAAAAAGCAAGAAAATGGTGGATTTCAGGACACCTAGGTGGTTCAGTTGGTTAAGCGTCTGCCTTCAGCTCAGGTCACGATCCCAGATCAAGCCCCATGTTGGGGTCCCTGCTTGGTGGGGAGTCTGCATCTCCCTTTTCTTCTGCCGCTCCCCCTGCCTGTGGTCTCTCTCTCTCTCTTTCTCAAATAATAAAGTCAGAAGGAAGGAAAGGAAGGAAGGAAGAAAGGAAAGAAGGAAGGAAAGAAGAAAAGAAAAGAAAGAGAAAGAAAATGGTGGAATTTAGATTCAAACCTAAGTCTTTTGGCCAAGGTTTATATGCCTAGGTTATCAACCACTGCATCACATTTCCTCTTTGGAGATTTGACTAGATGGCTTATGATTCTATGATTGCAACCTTCTGTGAGCAGAGATATGAATCACTTACGGAAAATCTAGAACTAAGCTTTATTTGCACTTGGCTATTTGCACTTGGCTTTTTTTTTCCCCCCTGTGGGCGTTCATGTCATTCCTTCCTGCCCATTTTTTACCTTCCCACCTGGAGTACTTGAAAAAAACCTCTCGATTCATCTTTTATGTCCCAATCTGTGTAGACCTTCCTCTCTAGAACTTTGCCTGAACCCATATGCATGTGAGTCATAGCCTGTGTGCAATGTACAAAAGAAGACTGGGGCATGAATCTAAAAACAGGTAAACCTGAGTTTAGGTATGAAATCCATCCACCACTTACTAATGCCATGACTTTGAGTAAATGACAACCTTTTTCTAAGGGGAAGAGGAAAATCGATATTCACTAAGGAACTAATATCCTCTGTCACCGTGGAGCTGTGAACTGAAAACGGCTTCTTTATTTCTGAAATGTATAATTCATAATTGTTTTATTTACTTAAGAACATTTTTTAAAATGTATCTAAATGGAAAGCATTAGTAATCTGTTAGCCAGTTTCTTAGCATCATCAAAATCATCTCCATAGCAACCAACAATAGTTCTTTATGAGGTGGAATACAGAACAAAGCATCAAAATTTAAGATCATGGCCTCCCTTGTTATTTTTTCAAACACAATAGTCAAGCACTAAGGACTAACAGATATTCATAGTAAACTTAAATGTTTTGTAAATGAAAATCATTTCAAATTTCAAAAAAGTCAATTTAAAGAGGAGGTCATTTAGATATCTTTTATGCTGTAAGCTTGAGAGGCCATGCGGGTGTCTGTTTTTCAAATCCAACGCATGGAAGGAATGATTTTCTGGTTAAATATAAATTACCAAAATTGCCCCAAGAAGAAGAGGTATTAAAGTTGAGTAGATTGAATGACACAGTAGAAATTTTAAAAGTCAAAGGTGTAGTCCCTCTCTTCCAAAAACTTAAATGTGTATATCTATTGAAAAAATGAAAAGCATTTCTCTTAAGGTCAGGAATAAGAAAAAAGAATGGTCTGTTAGCACTGGGATTATTCTATTTGCTCAAGAGGTTTAGCCAAAGAAACAAGCACAAAGAAGTAAGAGTTAAACATATTGAAAAAGAAGAAACACAAATATTATTGCAGATATTCACAGCCTAGGAAATTCAAGCCAATTAAGTGTAATACTGTTAGAATGATAAAAAAGGTTCAGCAAGGTAGATGGATACATGATAAATATGCAACACTAGGTATATTTCCTTTTCACCAGTAGGGACAATGATTGAACAACATAATTGGAAAAGAACTCGATGCTGAAATAGAAGAAGTTATTATAATATATACAGGCCTGCACTTAACAGTAAATGTTGAAGACCCACATACAGAAAACTGCAAAGCTCACATGAAGGATGATGCTCAAGGACTTGATTACATAGATAAGAAAAATAAATGGATGAACTTACTTCTAGAATTAACAATATTCACTGGTGTATAAATGGCAACCAAAGAACATTTTCAGTGTTCTACATTTTTGTTGGTTTTTTAGACCAGTGGATTTTAATGGCCATCAGAAAACATAAATATAATATTTAAAGGCAAAATTAAGAATTGATATTTGTTGTACTTGATATTAAAGTATGCTATAAAGTCATGGTAATAAATACACAGATAAGATATTGTAAAAGAATAAAGATTCCACATATAGACTAATGTAGCTATGTGAAATTAGGATAAAATTGGCAGCATTTCAAGTTGATGAGAATGGATGGATTGGACTAGTAATAATTGGTATTAGGACAATTGGTTAGCCATTTATTTAGAACATAAATTATTATTGACATTTTACACAATGAATTAATTCCATTAATTCATTAATGGAGGTATTCCATTCTAAGGTATAGACAGGGTAAGAGTATAAAAACTTTTAGAGAGAATATAGAATAAAGGACCATTTTTAAATCTTGAAGTATGGAAGCCCTTCATAAGTTTATCGGCAGCCATAAGAGATGAACAAATTTGACAATGTGATCATGTGGATAGTTCTCAGAATTAAAACTGCAATATGGTGAAAGACATCATATATATGTATACACACACACACACACACACACACATATGATATCTTTTTTTTAATAACACGTAACAGGCCACAAGAAAGCTATACAGTATATACTATAGACAGGGATTAATTATTACATTAATTATTTATCTATATATAGTGTTCCCGCAAAGCAATAAAAATTTTGTAATAAACAACTAGACAGAGATTGTTCACGTGAGAATGAATATAAATGCTCAACACATAACTGAAAAAAAAATTCAACCTTCATTAATAGGTTAAGGGCAAAGTAAACCTTTGGAAATCCCAGTTTTACCTATTTAAGTGACAAAAAAAATTAGTAATATCCACCATTTGTGAGCATGTAGAAACACTGGCACTTTTATACATAGATTATATGAATATAATCTGTATATTTAGGAAGCTAAATATACAACAAAATATACAGCATTTAAGGAAAAATACTTTTAGAAAAGACAAAGTGAAAGTACCCATTCAAGATTCTAATATTCATACTGTTTAACTCAGCAACCTCTGTCTTAGGAATCTAGCCTACTGACACATTAACAAGAAATATGTAGGTAAACATGCTGAAATTGTTATTTTATAGTACTGTATTTTTTTAAGATTTTATTTATTTATTTGAGAGGGGGAGAGAGAGAGTAGGAGAGAGCACAAACGGAGGGAGGGGCAGAGGGAGAGGGACAAGCAGACTCCCCACTGAGCAGGGAAACCAAAGTCTGGCTGGATTCCAGGACCCCTGGTTCATGACCTGAGCCAAAGGTAGGTGCTTAACTGACTATGCCACCCAGGTGCCCTGATAGTACTGTTTTGAAAACAAAATTAGGTTCAAAATAGTGTAATGTGATCTTATAAAACCAGTTTTTAAAATGAAAAATATAAATCCTGACATAGAAAAGTATCTACATTGTTAGGTGAAAAATGCAAATTCTACAATAATATGCATATTAAAATTCTATGGGGGGGAATTGTATAAATGCGAGTGCATATAAAAAATGAAAAACAAGTCTAGCAGCGTACACACCAAAGCGTTAGGAGTTGTAAGTGACCTTTCTAGAAGGAAACTGGGGCGCCTGGGTGGCTCAGTGGGTTAAAACCACTGCCTTCTGCTCAGGTCATGATCCCAGGGTCCTGGGATCAAGACCCACATCGGGCTCTCTGCTCAGCGGGGAGCCTGCTTCCTCCTCTCTCCTCTCTCTCTGCCTGCCTCTCCACCTACTTGAAATCTCTCTCTCTGTGTCAAATGAATAAATAAAATCTTTAAAAAAAAAATAGAAGGAAACTGGCTTTGGGAGATAGGGAAATTTCATGTTTTATTTTTATTTTAACAAATACTGCTTCTGTAACTTAGAAATACATTTTTTCCTTAAAACAGTTACAGTACTGAAAAAATAATAACAATAACATTGTTTACAGTAAAAGGCAGAGCCAATTGGCTGCTTTTAACAGTGTCTCCAAGATAAATGTGCCTGTCCCTTGGATTTTTTCCCTTGTTGTCAGAAAGTATTACACACTTTCTGCCTCGTGCAGAGCCAAACAAGCCAGACAGACTAGGAATGTGATTGAAGATGAAGCAAATAACCTCTCTCACCAAACCTCCCTCCCTGCCTCCCTCCCAAAGCTGGATCCTTCTCCAATCACATATGCCAAAAGAGTCATGAAAATGAAAAGCACAGCAATACCTAATTTTCTTTCTCTGCCCCTTTCTGAGAAAGAAAGTGTTGTGATGTGTTTGTACACTTCACTGTTAAATTGTGTTTAGACTTTTCATGCCAGGCATAAGTTTTCACAGCTGAAAACTGCATTGCTTTGACAATTTGATGTAAGTGTCTCTTGAATGACCTTTTGACTCATCCAGGGAGGGCATTCTGCAAGGAAGGACATGGCCCAGATTTCGTTTACCGGTCACTGGTGACAGGGATTTGTGATCCAGATATTTTCCAAAGTGTCTGGTATGACCTGACTGTTAAGTAGATATTTCTTTCCTCCTGGAAGAAAAGTGGTGGGTTATTTCTGGGGCAGTATCTAATGCCAAAGGACTTGCTTTAAAAGAGAGAACAAGAGATAGCTGTCTATATTATAAGGATTAGGAACTTGAAAAAACCTCACTACTTCACTGATCTTTTAAAATAGCTGCATAGGTAAATGTTTCCTCTTAATCTGCACAGTTTTTATCAATTTTCCTAGCATGTGCACAACTGAGCTTTAATAGGACAGCAGTTGATTGGAAATAACATCTTTTCTTTCTTTGCTGTGCATGCTGTGTGCATGTGTCCGTCGTACTTTTGAAGGGGGTGTGGAGGGGAAGGCACAGCCCAGTGGAGGCGCTCAGAGACCTGAGCCTCGAAAAATGCTGACAAAAAGTCATTCCTCAGAATGAATTTCACAGTTTCCCAAACCAGGCTCCCTAGTGTCACTGGAACTGCAGGCCATCCAGTTCTGCCCTGATCCTACATAGCTTTTCTTCCTGCTCAGCCAGCATGAGTTTAACTATGTCAGAGTAGAATCTTTTGTGCGGTTGCTAGGTGGCTGATCTCTGCCTTACAGAAGGAAAATCTACCAAATGAGGTAGAACTTTTTGAACCTATCCCTCTTACTAGCGAAATGTTGACAGATCTAAGTAGTTCAACGCATTTTAATTTTGAAACTCCTGTGGAACTTTTCTTATCCTCCGAAAGCCCTAGTTTATGTTTGCCATTGCCTTAATCTGCTGTCCATCTATACCTCTGAGATATAGGGCAGTTCTTTGTTTTCTTCATAGACCTAGTTTATTTTCCTTATTTTCACTAGGAGGAAGAAGGAGGCAATGGAAATTATTTTTGTCTTCAAGTTTACTATTAAATGATGACTATTCATAATCAGTGGCTAGATTTTATATAATTTATAAATCTCTAGATCCACATTATCCTTGTGTTTATTATGTACAGAGAAATAAAGAATTGTGAGAGACATACTTGCAAAAACTGGAAAATTTAACACACAATATAGAAAAATAATTTTCTAGAAATTACAGTGACAGTGTTGATAGAACTTCTACTTGCCTTTTCCTTCTCTATGTGTGGGACAATAACTGAACATACGAATGCACTGTAGCAAATGCCACAGGGGAGCAAGAAAAAGACAAAAGGGGAGAACATGCATTTTGGTATTAAACAAGGAGAAATGCATTCCCTTTTGAATTTACTGCTTGAGAATCCAAAGTAAAACATTTAAGATCACTTTACAGCACATCGTTTCATTTTAGTGTCACTACCATCTCACAATGTTGAGGACTAAAGGGGCATGCTTTTTGAATATATATGGAGAATTCTAATTTTAGAATAAATATCTTCTAATAATTACATTTTTTTACTTTGTAGATAAAATTGAAAAACACTATTTTCTTGTTAGAGTATCAGAATAAAAATGTGTTTAGTTTGAAAAACGACTTCAATATAGGTTGGAATTAAAAGTGATAATATAAGAAATTTCTCTGTAACGAGGTAAATTATAATGCATTATATTTTCTATTGGTTATATATGCATTCTATGACACTGAGGGAATACAGGCTATGAAAATAAAAAGGTATATGTTAATAAATGGTATATATTTATAATATATTGTTAAGTAGGATAATCACCCTAGTGAACACATATATATCCATATTGACAAGTATTTTGTCAAGTTTCTTTGTTTTTTATGGTAAAACATCACCATATATAAAAGTTAGTCATTGACAGTCAAGTTTAATGAAATACTGTGTGATCCAAGGAAAGGAAGACTAGACTTGGAACAAAAAGTCCTGCCTTGACTACATTTAATACTTACATAGCAGTGTTAGTCAGGGACCCAACAGGAAAGAGAATTCACCCCAGATGGATAACATAACAAACCTTTCAAGAATACTTACTTTAATGATGATATAGGCAAGATTAAATTAATGACAAGGAATTTTGAGACTCTAAGAGACTAGCAGCAGCAGAAAGCCTACATTGAAGGGACAAGGTAGATCACAGATAACCAGTTCCCAGTGAGATCTGTGTGTGTCTTTGGAGGAGGGGGCAGGTTCAAGCTGAAAGGGTAGTTGGGGAAAGGTCCAGTAACTGCCCTGGCAGAGAAGCTGGAGGAAACAGACAAAACATATTCACATTTTCTCTCCTCCTACTGTCCAAGCTCCAGCTTCTCCAGCTTTCTGTTAAACCCGACAGAAAGCCAACAAAGGAACAGAGATAAGGATGCAGTCCTTAGTGTTTTTCTCTCAGACCACCAATCAGGACATCGAAAGGAGTCTGAGTCAGCTGACTGACCTTGGCAAATCTCTGAACCTCTCTCTATCGTAGAGTGTGTATCAATTAGAAAGCCCATTCAGCTTCTAGTAAAAGATAGATTTTTTTTTTCTTATAAAAATTCTAGAGATAAATGATTACTGACATCAGTTTACTTGTTCAGGGATGCCCAAAACAAATTTGTGATTTTTTTTTTTCCTGAGTTTGCAGTCTGGGCTGGTACTCCATCATAACCCTTTTCTAGACAACTCAAAAGAAACAAACAAAAAAAGAAAAGAAACAAACAAAACAAAACCACAAAGGAAAAGGGAGCTTAACCAGAATCTCACATAACAATTTCTGCCTGTATCTCCTTTGCCTAAGAAATATACTCTGAAAAGTTATTCAGTGTAAGTTTGGAGTGAGAGGTAAAGATCAATAAGAACATCAAGTCAAAAGAGATTGATCTTTAGACAGCTTGTGTAACATGGAGGTTATTGAAAGTGTTGAGAGAGAACTTTTGAGGGAGCTGGTTTATGAAGATTTCTTGGCTATGTTGAGTCCCACCCTGGTCCTCAAGACAGAGCACAGTGACATTGGCTTCAGAGAGACTTTTCAGAGAACACTGATGTAGTTCCTAAAGTTATAAGAACTCAGTAGGATTAGTGTTTGTCATGCGTATGAGATATCTAGAGGTGCTCTGCAGTGGCTCTTGCCCTCCAGTGTCAGGGCACAGTGGAACAGTAGCTGGGACCTTGGGAAAAAAATGCATGCCACCCCTAGAAGTAGTCAAAGATACACAAATACTGGAGACAGAATATGTTACTAATTAGTAATGTCATCCTTGTGGTTTTAATTTTTTTTTTTACTGTTTTTGGAAATGTTTAAATTTTATTATTTATTTATTTATTTATTTACCCACCCACCCCAGGGGTACAGGTCTGTGAATCATCAGGCTTACACCTTTCACAGCACTCACCATAGCACAAACCCTCCCCAATGTCCATAACCCATCCACCCTATCCCTACCTTCCCACCCCCCAGTAAACCTCAGATTGTTTCATGAGATTAAGAGTCTCTTATGGTTTGTCTCCTTCCTGATCCCATCTTGTTTCATTTTTTCCCTCCCTACCCCCATGACCCCACCCTGCCCCTCAAGTTCCTCATATTAGAGAGATCATATGATAATTGTCTTCTTTGATTGACTTATTTCGCTTAGCATAATACCCTCTAGAACCATCCACGTCATTGTAAATGGCAAGATTTCGTTTCTTTTGATGGCTGCATAGTATCCTATTGTATATATATATCACATCTTCTTTATCCATTCATCTGTTGATGGAAATCTAGGTTCTTTCCATAGTTTGGCTATTGTGGACATTGCTGCTATAAACATTCGGGTGCATGTGCCCCTGAGGATCACTACCTTTGTATATTTAGGGTAAATACCCAGTCGTGTGATTGCTGGGGCTTAGGGTAGCTCTATTTTCAACTTTTTGAGGAATCTCCATACTGTTTTCCAGAGTGGCTGTACCACCTTGCATTCCCACCAACAGTGTAGGAGGGTTCCCCTTTCTCCGCTTCCTCGCCAACATCTGTCATTTCCTGACTTGTTGATTTTACCCATTCTGACTGGTGTGAGGTGGTATCTCACTGTGGTTTTGATTTGTATTTCCCTGATGCCAAGTGATGTTGAGCACTTTCTCATGTGTCTGTTGGCCATTCGGATGTCTTCTTTGGAGAAATGTCTGTTCATGTCTTCTGCCCATTTCTTGACTGGGTTATTTGTTCTATGGGTGTTGAGTTTGAGAAGTTCTNGCAAGCCCTTTATCTGATATGTCATTTGCAAATATACTCTCCCATTCTGGCAGTAGTTTTTTGGTTTTGTTGACTGTTTCCTTTGCTGTGCAAAAGCTTTTAATCTTGATGAAGTCCCAATAGTTCATTTTTGCCCTTGCTTCCCTTGCCTGTGGTGATATTCCTAGGAAGAAGTTGCTGCGGCTAAGGTCGAATAGGTTGCTGCCTGTGTTATCCTCAAGGATTTTGATGGATTCCTGCCTCACATTGAGGTCTTTCATCCATTTTGAGTCTATTTTTGTGTGTGGTGTAAGGAAATGATCCAGTTTCATTTTTCTGCATGTGGCTGACAGTTTTCCCAACACCATTTGTTGAAGAGACTGTCTTTTTTCCATTGGACATTCCTTCTTGCTTTGTCAAAGATTAGTTGACCATAGAGTTGAGGGTCCATTTCTGGGTTTTCTATTCTGTTCCGATGATCTATGTGTCTGTTTTTGTGCCAGTACCATACTGTCTTGATGATGACAGCTTTGTAATAGAGCTTAAAGTCTGGAATTGTAATGCTGCCAACTTTGGTTTTCTTTGGCTCTTTGGGGTCTTTTCTGGTTCCATATAAATTTTAGGATTATTTGTTCCATCTCTTTGAAATATATTGCTGGTATTTTGATGGGGATTGCATTAAATGTGTAGATTGCTCTAGGTAGCATAGACATTTTGACAATATTTGTTCTTCCAATCCATGAGCATGGAATATTTTTCTACTTCTTTGTGTCTTCCTCAGTATCTTTCATGAGTACTTTATAGTTTTCTGAGTACAGATTCTTTGCCTCTTTGGTTAGGTTTATTCCTAGGTATCTTATGGTTTTGGGTGCAATTGTAAATGGGATCAACTC
>LNAC01000595.1:270011-283839 GCA_002007465.1 Ailurus styani
AGTTTTTCTCCATTGAGAATGATATTCGCTGTGGGTTTTTCGTAGATGGCTTTGATGATATTGAGGTATGTACCCTCTATGCCTACACTATGAAGAGTTTTGATTAAGAAAGGGTGCTGTACTTTGTCAAGTGCTTTTTCAACATCTGTTGAGAGGATCATGTGGTTCTTGTTCTTTCTTTTATTAATGTCTTGTATCACATTGATTGATTTGCGAATGTTAAACCAACCTTGCATCCCAGGAATAAATCCCACTTGGTCGTGGTGAATAATCCTTTTTATGTGCTGCTGGATCCTATTGGCTAGTATTTTGTTGAGGATTTTTGCATCNGTCTTTGTTGAATAGCAGTGATGATAGTGGACAGCCCTACCATGTTCCTTACCTTAGGGAAAAGCTCTCAGTTTTTTTTTTCCATTGAGAATGATATTTGCNGTGGGTTTTTCGTAGATGGCTTTGATGATATTGAGGTATGTACCCTCTATGCCTACACTATGAAGAGTTTTGATTAAGAAAGGGTGCTGTACTTTGTCAAATGCTTTTTCAGCATCTATTGAGAGGATCATATGGTTCTTGTTCTTTCTTTTATTAATGTCTTGTATCACATTGATTGATTTGCGAATGTTAAACCAACCTTGCAGCCCGGGAATAAATCCCACTTTTTCATGGAGAATAATTCTTTTCATGTGCTGTTGGATCCTATTGGCTAGTATTTTGTTGAGGACTTTTGCATCCGTGTTCATCGAGCATATTGGTCTGTAATTCTCCTTTTTAATGGGGTCTTTGCCTGGTTTTGGGATCAAGGTAATGATAGTTTCATAAAATGAGTTTGGAAGTTTTCCTTCTATTTCTATTTTTTGGAACAGTTTCCGGAGAATAGGTATTAATTCTTCTTGAAATGTTTGGTAGAATTCCCCTGGGAAGCCGTCTGGCCCTGGGCTCTTGTTCGTTGGGAGATTTTTGATGACTGCTTCAATCTCCTTACTGGTGATGGGTCTATTCAGGTCTTCAGTTTCTTCCTGGTTCAGTTTTGGTAGTTTATATTTCTCTAAGAATGCATCCATTTCTTCCAGATTGTCAAATTTGCTGGTGTAGAGTTGCTCATAATATGTTCTTAGAATTGTTTGTATTTCTTTGGTGTTGGTTGTGATCTCTCCTCTTTCATTCATGATTTTATTAATTTGAGTCCTTTCTCTTTTCTTTTGGATAAGTCTGGCCAGGGGTTTATCAATCTTATTAATTCTTTCAAAGAACCAGCTCCTAGTTTCATTGATTTGTTCCACTGTTCTTTTGGTTTCTATTTCATTGATNCTGGTGGGTTTAGGCTTTCTTTGCTGTTCTTTCTCCAGCTCCTTTAGGTGTAGACTTAGGTTGTGTACTTGAGAAAGGCTTGTATTGCTATATACTTTCCTCTCAGGAAGTTTTGGTGTTTTGGTGTGTTCCAAAGATTTTGAACAGTTGTGTTTTCATTTTCATTTGTTTCCATGAATTTTTTAAATTCTTCTTTAATTTCCTAGTTGACCCATTCATTCTTGAGTAGGATATTCTTTAGCCTCCATGTATTTGAGTTGTTTCCAACTTTCCTCTTGCGATTGAGTTTAGGTTTCAGAGCATTATGATCTGAAAATATGCAGGGAATGATCCCAGTCTTTTGGTACTGGTTGAGACCTGATTTGTGACCCCGAATGTGGTCTATTCTGGGGAATATTTCTTGTGCACTAGAGAAGAATGTGTATTCTTTTGTTTTGGGATGGAATGCTCTGAATATATCTGTGATGTCCAACTGGTCCAGTGTGTCATTTAAAGCCTTTATTTCCTTGTTGATCTCTTGCTTAGATGATCTGTCCATTTCAATAAGGGTGGTGTTAACATCTCCTACTATTATTGTATTATTGTTGATGTGTTTCTTTGATTCTGTTATGCATTGGTTTATATAATTGGATGCTCCCATGTTAGGGGCTTAAATATTTAAAATTGTTAGATCTTCTTGTTGGACAGATCCTTTAAGTATTATATAGTGTCCTTCCTCATCTCTTATTATAGTCTTTGGCTTAAAATCTGATATATGGATTGCCACTCCAGCTTTCTTTTTTTTTTTTTCCAGCTTTCTTTTTATGTCCATTGGCATCGTAAATTGTTTTCCACCACCTCACTTTAAATCTGGAGGTGTCTTTGGGTCTAAAATGAGTTTCTTGTAGATAGCATATTGATGGGTCTTGTTTTTTTCTCCATTCTGATACCCTTTGTCTTTTAATTGGGGCATTTAGACCATTTACATTCAGGGTAAGTTTTGGGAGATATGAATTTAGAGCTATTGTATTGCTTGTAAAGTGACTGTTACTGTATTTGAAAAATAATTCAGAATATAGCACAGAAAGACAAAAAGATTTAAAAATATGAAAGAATACTTAAAATATATAGATACAAAATGGAAGATTATGATCTTCAATATATTCCACTATGATTTCTAAAAACAGAAAAATAGAATATTAGAAAAGCAATGTTGGAAAAATAAAGTGGCTGAGAATATTTCTGATTAGAATAAAATTGTGAATTTAAATTTAGCACACACATGTACATGCAAAACAAAACAAAAAAACAAATCAACACTACAATTAGCATAGGAACGTTGCACGATATCAGGAGAAAGGGAATGTTATAAAAGCAAAAGAAAATACACACAGTAATTTTGAAGTTTTATTAATTAAACTGACCATGGAACTCTCTCAGGAATATAGGCACCAGATGATAACAGAGGGAAGATGGTGAGGGAACATAATTTTCAAATTACAGTTTCATGCCCTGGAAAACTGAAATAAAAACGTTCTCCACCATACACAGATTAGCAATATTTACTATACGTAGACTTTCTGATAAAAGAAATAATTCCTTGGTAAATACTTAAGCAAAATGAATACTGATTCAATATATACTAAATTATTATTGAGTTATTATTAAATAATTGTTGAATACTGATTCAATAATACTGATTCAAAGGAATACATACACTGTGATGTTTATAGCAGTATTATCTATAGTAGACAAATTATGGAAATATATGTATATGTGCGTGCACACACACACTCACCTACACACTGGAATATTACTCAGAAATAAAAAAAGATGAAATCTTGCCATTTGCAGTGACATGCATGGAGCTAGAGAATAGTATGCTAAGTGAAATAAGCAATCAGAAAAAGACAAACACCATATGATTTCATTCATATGTGGACTTTAAGAAATAAAACAAATGAGCAAAGCAGGGGGAAAAGAGAGAAGAAAACAAAGAAACAGACTCAACTATAGAAAACAAACTGACAGTTACCAGAGGGACCACTAATGGGTGGGAGGATGGAGGAAATAGGTGATGGGGATGAAGGAGTTCACTTGTTCTGATGAGCACTGGGTGTTGTATGGAAGTGCTGAATCATTATATTGTACGCTTGAAACTAATATTACATAGTATGTTAACTAACAGCAATTTATTTTTTTTAAGATTTTATATGTTTATTTGAAAGAGAGAGAGCGAGCATGAGAGGGGAGAAGGTTAGAGGGAGAAGCAGACTCCTCATGGAGCTGGGACCCCGATGTGGGACTCAATCCTGGGACTCTGGGATGATGACCTGAGCCAAAGGCAGTCACTTAACCAACTGAGCCACCCAGGTGCCCAGTTAACAGCAATTTTTTTTTTAAAGATTTTATTTATTTATTTGTCAGAGAGAGAGAGAGCACAAGCAGGCAGAGTGGCAGGCAGAGGCAGAGGGAGAAGCAAGTCTCCTTGCCAGCAAGGAGCCCAATGCAGGACTCAATCCCAGGATCCTGAGTTCATGACCTGAGCCAAAGGCAGCTGCTTAACCAACTGAGCCACCCAGGCTCATCCCAGTTAACAGCAATTTAAATAAAATCTTTAAAAAAATGTCAAGGGGGAACTCTGTAAGCGGAAAAGAAAAACCATAAGTAAGAGTTAGAAAAATAGCAAGCAAAAAAAAAAAAAAAAGGATATCTGTAAAAATTAATCAAGAAAAGCACGTAATGAAAGAATGTACAATATAAAGAAGAAAATATTTGTTAATAATTACAAAGAAAGCTCCTGTATCTGATGATTTTTAAGATGAAGTTGACTTACTAAATTTTCATAGAACAATAATCCCTATTTTATACCAATTATTTCAGAAATATGAAAGGAGGTGGAAAAACCATCCTACTCATTTTATGAGACAGGATAATGTTGGTACCAATAGTGGATAAAGACAGAAGAAAGAAAGTATTGACCGATTTTACTTCTAAACACAAAGGCAAAAAATCAAAAGTGAAATATTTGCAAATAGTTTATCAGTTGTTACCAGATAAAGTAACTTACTCATAGAGAAGTTCACAGCTTGCCACTTTGTGAGTGACAAAATAGGATATTGGGCCTGCCTGGTTCCAGAATCAGAGTCAAAGGGGAGTCGTTGATGGTTTATAACCATGTTAATCAAATGGTCAAAATTCCATTTTAGGAAGGTTAATGTCCCATTCTCTTTACAGAAAGGACAGATAAATCAAAGATACACCAGCCACATGATGGGTTGGGCATCTGGGGTTAAGTCATAGCACTGGTATGCCTGCATAGAGGCAGTCTCCAAAACAAGTTTGAGATCATTTTCCCAGAAAGGAACCACTTGGTGCTAGAAAGACAGCACCGCATGACACATCAAAGAATTCAGGAGAGAAGGCAAAAGTTTTAGTCCTTAATGGTCAACAAAAGGAACGCCCAAGGATATGATAACAAGGTAAACATTTAGGCAAAGCAATGAATAAGATCATGTGCCAATGGCCACTTCTTTTTCTTTATTGGCTTCTTGCCATAGATTATGAAAACATGTCGAATGTGTTAAAGGCACAAGATAAACAGTGGAGACAAACTGGAGAGAATGTTTAGAGAGACTGAAATTAACCATAAAACTTACAGGCACACCATTAGTCTAAAAGTAAAGTGATACTGTAGTAAGAGAGTAACAGAAGATTCATTTTAGAAAAGATATGTTAGAACTTAATAATTAACTGAATATGAATGAGGGATGATGGAGAAGAAGAAAGAATCAAAGATTATCCTAAACCCTTTCTAATAACTTAGAAGATGGTGGCACTGTGAGCTGGAATGTGAATGTCTGGAAAAAGAGTTGTTTTTAAGAGAAGAAAACTACTATTCTATTAAACTATCCAGGAAGTGTATTTCCAGCTACTTTAGGAATGTGAACCGAGCAATCCTTCACCAGAGTAGGGTTTGTTTGCAATTATTATGGCATTTTTTTTTTTTTTAGCCTTTGCTCTTAGATTCCAATGAGGTCACCTCCCACAACAGATTGTCTGTGGAAGCTGAGTGTTTGGCAAGACTCCTTGTGAAGGAAGCTCAGACTCAAACCATAAGAGACATGTCAGCAAACAGTTTTAACTTCCTTTTTGTCATGTGGGTGACCAGAGTAACAGGAAGGCAAGTTTTTTGTTTTTTGTTTTTTTTTTAATTGAAGCCTCATGGAAACTAAATTCTTAAATTCTGCTTTATCTGAGGAGAAAATTAAAAAAAAAAAAAGAAAAGAAATAGGCCAGAGCTCCAAAGACATACAACTAAACAGAAAGTAAAAGTTAGGAAATGGAAGTGAGGAATGGGCCAGAAGTTCAAATACAGAGACAGATATAGTGTCAAAACATGTAACATTTTTCTCCTAAAAAAAAAAAATGTTTAGTAAAGAAAAAAACTTAGTCTTGAGACTACTTTTATTTCAGAAAAAGCATGACTGTTTCACCTAGTAGGGTTGTACGTAGATGGATGAAACTTATGTGTTTATTTTTCTGTAGAACCGTGACAGGATACAGACATCTTTAAATGGTCTTGATTGGGAAAATGGCTGAAATGAAGTAGTTCAGATTCAAGAGATACATCTCTTTGATTTCCATGAGAATCCTTTGAAACAACACTCTGCCCACTACACAAGGAGGTTCTCAGACCCTTTAAAGCAGCTGTTCTCTAGCTCAAACTATACATTTTGAGAAATACACCATCAGCCAATCAATAGAAATAAAACCACATTTCAGGATCAGAGTTCGACCCTCCATAGCATCCCTGAAGGAGTCACTGACATCTGTGTTCTGTTCCTTCAGTACACAGAAATCAGCATACATTTCTAGACTTTTTGCATAAAATCAGTGTGACATGAGATATACAAATTATTTTATTGGCAGAGAGAATTAAAATAAGAGATTGTGAACGTAAAACAGTTAAACATTAGTATTTTCTCCTGTCATATTTGCAGTGTGCATGCCTCTGGCCAGAAGTTAACCATTGTATTGCTCTCAAAATAGATAATTTGAATGTTTTTAACTTAACAAGAGAAGATGTACTTTAAGCCATCACTGATTAAACCTCAGAGTTGCTACTGCCTTAAGGAGTCAGTATGTGGTTTGTATTAATATATCCGAATTTGGGGGATTTTTTGGGGAGTGGTGGTAGTGGAGATAGAGTCTGTTTCTATAGTCAAGCTGCACAAATTAAATTGAAATTAGGTCACCTCCTGTCCTAAATGCATACCTGTTGTAGTGATTTCCCATTGACTGTGATGCCCACCAGGGCGTACTGCTTCTTTATGTTCTACTCCTTAGGTGCTATTCCCTAAAGTCTAAGATTATAGTATCCAAGGGTGTCTGCAATCCTGAAAAAGGGGAAGGGAAGAAAAAAAAGTCTGTTTTAGTTTTTTTTAAAAAAAAAAAAACTAAAGGTCTTTCAAAAATTGAAACTAAACCCTGAACATTTTATTAATATAAAGCCCTGACCATATTCTATATCAGATTATTTTGTGGAGTTTCATAGCACTATGCTATTTTGGAAAATTTGGTATCCAACAGCATGTAATTCTAATACATATCTCTCTGGGTCACTGTTACTCTGTGGTTAAAAAGTTCCTTTCACTTTTTTCTTGAACTTATCTAGTTTCCTCCTTTCCCCTTTCTACACAATTTAGAAATAACTGCATTCATGGTATTACACAGCAGAAGATCTGAGATGTGGAAATTATTTAATAATTTTTTTTTGTTTTTCAAATGAAAAGTAAAAAGCTAATAAGGAAATTGTCAGAATAATGGAGTTTTATTTTTACTTTTTTTAATTAACATATAATGTATTATTTGTTTCAAGGGTACAGGTCTGCGAATCTTCAGTCTTACACAATTCACAGAGCTCACCATAGCACAAACCCTCCCCAATGTGGAGTTTTATTTTAAAAAAAAGTAGTGCTACATAGTTCATATCCAACTAGAAGGCATCTAGGAATTGCTCTCTGCTCATATTATTATCATCTTAATGCCATCTGTATTTATCTTGTACATTAATTTTTACTAATGATCCCAAAAGGAGAAAAAATTTAGGCTTAAATAAGAGAAAAAGGCTAAAATTATCAGATTTAAATATGCCACAAAGTTACGTTTATCATAAACTTATAAGACTTAAACATCCCAAAGTTTATATCAAAGTATAATTGGCCTACAGTATCGTATTAGTTTCAGGTGTACATCATAGTGCTTCAATATTTTTATACATTACAAAATGGTAACCACAATAACTCAGTTACCTTCTGTCACCATAAAAAGTTGTTACAGTGTCATTGACTATATTCCTTACACTGCACGTTATCTCCCATGCCTTATTTATTTTATAACTGGAAATCTGTACCTTGTAATCACCTTCACCTATTTTGCTTGTCCCCCAAATCCTTCCCCCTCTGGTAACCAACAGTTTGTTTCCTTTATCTGTGAGCCTGTTTCTGTTCTGTCTGTTCATTTATTTTCATTTTTAGATTCCACAGATAAGTGAAATAGCATGGTATGCGTGTTCGTCTCTGACTTGTTTCACTTAGCATAATACCCTCTAGGTACATCCATGTGGTTACAAACGGCAAGATTTCATTTCTGTTCTATGGCTGAGTAATATTCTTGTGTGTGTGTGCTTGTGCTCAGACACACGCAAACATAACACATACCTTTATCCATTCATCTGTCAGTGGACACTTAGGTTGCTTCTTAGCCAATATCTTGGCTATTTAAATAATGCTGCAGTGAACATAAGTCAGACTGTATTTCTTCAAATTGTGTTTTTATTTTCTTCAGATAAATGCCCAGAAGTGGAATTGTTGGATCATATGGCATATCTATTTTTAATTTTTGAGTAACTTCTATAATGTTTTCCATAGAGGCTGTACCAATTTACATTCCCACCAACAGTCTACAACTTTTTTTTTCCCCACATACTCACCAGTACTTGTTATTTTTTGTCTTTCTGATGAAAACCAATTTAACAAGTATAAGGTGATATATTATTGTGGTTTTGATTTGCATTTCCCTAGTAATTAGTGATGCTGAGCACCTTTTCATGCATCTGTTGGTCATCTGTCTATTGGAAAAAAGTCTGTTTAGGTCCTCTCCCTATTTTTTAGTGAAGTAGTATGGTTTTTTTATATTAAGTTGTGTAAATTCCATATATTTTGGATATTAAACCTTCATCAAATGTATGATTTGCAGATATCTTCTCCCATTCAGTAAACTGCCTTTTCATTTTACTGATGGTTTACTTCACTGTACAGAAGCTTTTCAGTATAATATACTCCCACCTGTTCATTTTTGCTGTCATCACCCATGCTTGAGGAGACTGGCCCCCCCAAAATATTGCTGAGACTGATATCAAACAGCTTACTACCTATGTTTTCTTCTAGGAGCTCTGTGGTTTCAGGTCTTACATTTAAGTCTTTAATCCATTTGAATTTATTTTTGGAAATGGTGTAAAGTAGTGGTAATGAAAATAATTTCATAATTTTGCATGTAACTGTCCAGTTTTCTCAGCACCATTTATTGAAGAGACTGTCTTTTCCCATTGTATGTTTGTGACTCCTTTGTTATAGATTAATTGACTATGTACTTATGAGTTTATTTCTGGGCTCTTTGTTCTATTCCATTGATCAGTGCTTCCATTGATGTGTGTTTTTGTGCCACTACATTCTGTGTTGATTACTATAGCTATGTAGAATAGTTTGAAATCTGAGATTGTGATACCTCCAGCATTGTTCCTCTTTCTCAAGATTGTTTTGGCTATTCAGGGTCTTTGTGGTTCCATACAGGTTTTAGAATTTCTTGTACTAGTTGTGAAAACCATCACTGGTATTTTGATGAGGATTACAGTGAATCTGTAGATTGATTTCAGTAGTGTGGACATTTTAACAATATTAATTCTTCCAACCCATGAGCACAGTATATCTTTTCATTTATATTTCTTATGTTCAACTTCTTTCATCAGTGTTTCATAGTAGTCAAAGTATAAGCTTTTTATCTCCTTGGTTAAATCTAGTCCTAAGTATTTTATTCTTTTTTGTGCAACTGTAAATAGAGTTGTCTTCTTAATTTCTCTTTTGCCACTTCGTTAAGTGTTTAGAAGTGGCAAATAAATAAACATACAGAAATATGTGTGTTGATTTATATCCTGCAACTCTACTGAATTCATTTATTAATTTAGGAGTTTTTTGATAGAGTCGTTAGGGTTTTCTTTTTTGTTTTTGTTTTGAAAAAAATTTTTGAGCCTTAGGGTTTTCTATATATATAGTATCATGTCATGTGCAAATAGTAACAGTTTTGCTTCTTCCTTCCTCATTTGGATGCTTTTTATTTCTTTTGCTTGCCTAATTGCTATAGCTAGGACTTCTAGTACTGTGTTGAAAGAGGTATGGATAGGCATCCTTGTCTTATTCCTGATCTTAGAGGACAAGTTCTCAGTTTTTCAGCATTGAGTATGATGTCAGATGTGGGCTTGTCTTATATGGCTGTTATTATGTTGAGGTGTGCTCCTCCTATACGCACTTTGTTGAGAGTTTTGGCTTTTTTTAACCTTAAATGGATGTTGAATTTTGTTCATTACTTTATTCTGCATGCATTAAGATTATATAATTTTTATATTTCATTTTGCTAATGGGGTGTATCGCATTGACTGATTTGCAGATGTTTTGTTACTTTGTTTTTAAGTAGATGGCACACCCAGTGTGGAGCCCAGTGCAGGGTTTAAACTCTGACCAACCCAATCCAGGGTTTAAACTCTGATCAAGACTTGAGCTGAGATCAAGATTTGGATGCTTAACTGACTGCGTCCTCCAGGCATCCCTGATTTGCAGATGTTGAATAATCCTTGCATCACTGGAATAAATCCCACTTGATCATGGTGTAGAATTCCTTTCACGTACTATGGCATTTTGGTTTGCTAATATTTTGTTGAGGATTTTTTCAACTATGTTCATCAGGAATACTGGCCTGTAAAATTTGTGTGCGTGAGAGAGAGAGAGAAAGAGAGAGAGACTGACTGTCTTGTTTTCCTATCAGGGTAATGCTGGCCTATAAAATGAGTTTGGAAACGTTCCTTCTTCATTATTTTGGAATAATTTGAGCAGAATAGGTACTAACTCTTCTTTAATGTTTGGTAGAATTTGCATGTGAAGCCACCTAATATTGGACTTTGTTTTGGGGAGTTTTTAAATTACCGATTCAATTTAATCACTTGTAAATGATCTATTCAATTATCTGTTTTTTTTTTTAAATGACTCAGTCTTGAAAGGTTGTTTCTAGGAGTTTATTCATTTCTTTCAGGCTTTCCATGTTGTTGGTGTATAATTGTTTTTAGTAGTTTCTTATAATCCTTTGTTTTTATGTAGTGTCTAGTGTCAGTTGTAACTTCACTTTCATTTCTTATTTTATTTATTTGGGTCCTCTCTTTTCTCTTGTGAGTCTGGGTAGAGGTTTACTGAATTTCTTTATCTTTTCAAAAAAACCTCCATATTTTAGTTTTATTGATCTTACCTCTTTTGGTCTCTGTTTCTGCTCTGATCTGTAATATCCCTTTCCTTCTACTAACTTCAGGCTTTATTCTGTCTCTCTCTCTTTCTTTTCTTTCTCTATCTCTCTTTCTTTCCTTCCTTCCTTCATCTCATTCTTTTTTTCTTCTTACTTCTTTTAGGTAAAAAGTTAAGGTTGTTTGTTGGGGATTTTCTTGTTTCTTGAGGTAGGCCTGAATCAGTATCAACTTACCTCTTAAAACTAGTTTTGCTATACCTCATAAATTTTAAAAAGTTGTGTTTCCATTTACATTTGTCTCAAGGCATTTTTTTCTTTAATTTCTTTGTTGACTCATTGGTTGTTTCATAGCATAGTCTGTAGTCTCCACATATTTGTGTTTTTCCAGTTTTCTTCTTGAAATTGATTTCTAGTTTCATACTATGTGGTTGGAAAAAATGCTTGATATGATTTCAGTCTTCTTGAATTTTTGAGACTTGTTTTGTGGCCTAACATGTGACCCATCTTGGAGAATATTCCATGTGCACTTGAAAATAATGTGTATTCTGTAGTTGTTGGATGAACTGTTCTGTTTATATCTATTAAATCCATCTGGCCTAATGTGTCATTTAAAGCCAGTTTTTCTTATTTATTTTCTACCTGGATGATCTATCCATTGATTAAGTGGAGTATTAAAATTTTCTCCTATTATTTCATTACTGTCAATTTCTCCCTTTATGTCTATTACTATTTGCTTTATATATTTAGGCACTCCAACATATATGTAAATGTTGGGTGCATGAATATTTCTAAATGTCATATCTTCTTGGAATGACCTCTTTATGTGGTATCCTTTGTCTTTTGTTATGGTCTTTGTTTTAAACTCTTATTTTGTTTGATATGAGTATTATTACTCCAGTTTTCTTTTTCTTTCCATTTGAATTGGATATCTTTTTCCATCCCTTCACTTTCAGTCTGTGTGTGTCTTTAGATCTGAACCAAGTCTCTTTAGGTAGCATATAGATGGGTCTTTTTTTTTTTTTTAATCTATTTAACCACCCTATACCTTTTGATTGGGGCATTTAGTCCATTTACATTTAAAGTAATCATTGATAGCTGCATACCTATTTTCATTTTGTTAATTATTTTCTGGTTCTTCCAAAGGTATATTTAGTATAGTTTCTTTGATGGTGAGTTATGTTTTTATATAATAGCATACATGGTATAATAAATCTGATAAGCCACAAGTAATGCATAGTGACATTTAGAACTAACATTCAAAATTTTCTTGTTAGATAAAATGGTTAAAGTGACTAATGAATAACACTGAAGATATTATAAACTATACATATCATGGTGTGAAGCAATATTTTTATGTACACGCATTACCCTTTTATTATTAGGCAGAGACTTTACGTGAAAAAGGAAAAGATTTATTCTTAAATACAGAAAGAAGATGGAAGTGGATCTTAGAAGCAAAGACTTCATCTTGAGACATATTAATAATTTTGTTTTCCTATTGAGGAAATTATTTTTCCCTTTAAAATATTAATATTATACTCTGCTTAGGATTTTTTGTTTATGCTCTATTTCTCCATTACAGATTATAGGACCCAATAAACAAAGAATGGAACAATAAGAACTTCAAGGAATCTTAGAAACCATTTGCTACCTTTCTAGAGTAGAAAGCTTTTATTAGGAGAGAGTGAGCATTGCAGCTGTGTTCCTCCACTTACAATCTAATGTGGATTTACCTGTTTTTTTATGGAAGCTCATTAGTTGATTTTTAATGCCTGCTACAAGCAGCCTAAATTTTATTACAAGTGTACTTTACGTAATATTTCCTAGTCACTAGAGCTGACTTTCCCAGAGTTAAATTGTAAATTCAATACTGATATATGTTAAGATTAATCTTTTCATTCTGTATAAGGGTATATTGGACTCCATGATTATCAGGGTTAGCAGAATGTGCAGCTGCTTTGAAATCCACTTAGAGGCACAGTAAGTACTTATGAAATGCCAACTTAAGCAACCAATAATAGTGAGTTTCTTTATTAAAACTCAGCCTACCTGAATTGCTGACCCTCTTACACTATTACTTCCAATTCATCATAAAAGAAAAAGATAAAAAGAAAAAAAATAATATAAAAACAAGCTAGAAATTTACTGAACAGAAATGGAAAGAGGGAGATCAAAATAATTAAGTGTCAATATACATATAATCCAATTGGACAAGCCTATTTTTCAGGCATGATACTCCAAATAATTTAGAAAGATCTAAGAACAACAATAACAACAATACAGTCTACATGGATATTCTGAAGTTCAATTCAGACAACATTTCTTAAAGATATGAGTCTTTTAAAATTTGAAGTCCTATGTTAGGTACCTCAAGTTTGAGAGCCTAAAGTAAAGGAATCCAAGGTTTCTGGCATCCATGTATTACTAACAAAGGGCATAGGGTTATGAGGTTAGAGGGAACTCATGAGAGAAAATGTTTCTCATAGTCTTTAGGGAGTAGTCTCAGATTTACACAAACAGAGGTGTCAACATTGCTTCCAGAAAGCTCCTCCTTCAGGCTTTCATTGAACTTGATTCATATTCTGACTTAATAGCTATAGTAATTTTGTAGTTAATTGTCTTATCATTCCTTTGACTAAACTGTCCAATAATTTTAACATATTTTTATAATGGAATTTATTAATTCTGACAACAGAGAGGAGAAATCAGCACACATTCTTATAGTTTTAGCCCTTGACTCTACTAGCACATCAAATTAAATTTTGACATTAGGATTTTTTTTTAAAAGAGGGTTATTTATTCATATGCAGTGTCAACAGTAGAAATATTCATATTCTGTCCCCTCCTTGAAGCATATATTCCATCCCCCCTAATCTATTCTCCACCCTCTTTTCCCACAGTCTGTGCCTGATGCTGACCTTCATGGACTGCACCAACAGGTTCCCTTGCCTTTTTTTTTTTTTTTTTTTTTTTT
>LNAC01000595.1:283998-315207 GCA_002007465.1 Ailurus styani
CAGAGCCGAAGGCAGAGGCTTTAACCCACTGAGCCACCCAGGCGCCCTCCCTTTTGGCTTCTAATTGAATTCAGCCAGTAGGATACACTGGTAGAGATCAGAAGGTATAAGAAGTGTTTTCCCCAGCCCAGTCCCTTCTGGGCTCTTGCAGACTGACTACCCTTCTGAGACATTGCTTCTGACAGGGAGCCCTTCCTGCCACAATTCTATTTTGAGTTCAGGAAAGAGCTCTTTCCTTTTGCCCCTTCAAACTTCCCAGGTACTTGGCCTGGCATATTGTTCCACCCCTTTTCGCTTTGCCTTGCCTTCACTTTCAAAAAAAATCCCTTTAACAAACCCTCCTCAATAAACCAAATTGTCTGTGTCATCTGTTTTCTGCAAGACCCCTGACTGAACACCTCCACTCCAAACTTTTGATTTGAAGGACTGAAAAGACTGAAAGGCAGTGCTTTGTAAGCTTATAGAGCCCCTAAGTATGGACACCAGAGATCCCCTGAGACAGCATTTTCCTGAACGCATTTTAGATACCTGATCTGCTAAAGAAGCCCTGTTGTTATTCATTTGACAGAGACAATGAAGTTTGTACTAAGGTTCAGCAGATGTTCACCATAACTGCCTATCAGTCGGCTTTGTTAAAAGGAACTAACGTCTCCAGAGCTTTGCTCGTGGGTGTCAGAGAAGGATATAAGGAAGCAGTTCATTCATTTGGGCCATGTGCAGTGATGGGGGGACATTTATACTTATATAAATATATACCTATACTATTTTATGCTTACATGCAAGGCAGCTTCATATGCTAAGCAATAAAACCTGAAAAATTAGCATTTTCCAAGAAGATCTTACTTCATGAAAAGATCCCATGGCAAGACCAAAACAGTTGTGTTAGTAGACCTTATTCATCTAATATATGATAATCATTGTTTAATACTATAGGTCAGGTAGCACCAGCACATTTAAGAAAAAAAAATTCCTTGAGGATATTATTCTCAGATGATGGACCCAAGGATCAAACATTTTATTAACTTTCTCAAAGTCATTAACTTCCTCAAAGCTAACAAGTAGCAAAATTGGAATACAAATGAAATACGTCTGACCATAAATAATAGTCTCATAACTACCAACCTCATAATTAGCCTTTGGTGCATATGTAAAAAAGCAACATTTCATAAAACTGCTTATTGTCCATTTGGGGTAAGTACAGATCCTATAAAAATTAATTATATTTTGATAGAAGTTTATAGACAGTTATCTGGTACAGGTTAGAACTTGGAATAAACTATATGTCAGTTCTAACTAAAGGACATTATCGGATAATTTTCATCATTTTTTCATATTTAATGATTTCATTGATCTTCTAAAATCTTGGACAATGATTTCTAAATTCAGTATATAAGAAGTAGGTAGGAATCAAATTATTTTCTTAACTCCTAAACAGTGTGTTAGACAACAACATATCTTTTTTCCTACAGAAACAAATCCTGGTTTTCCTTCATTTGCATTTCTTTTGTTGACTAAATGCAAGTTTTGTAGTTCATGTAAGTAAGGAAAAGCAAGGTTTTGGTATGTTGAATGTGGATGAAGTTTTCCCCACTTTTCCTTTCTTTCTAAAATCTGACACTTTTTTTTCTTTTATTTTCTCTGAAACACATCCAGAGGTTAGTATTTCCTTTTTCAGCAGTTCATTAGGGAGGGTACTGGCATGTGGCTGCTGGCTAGGATTATTAATAGGGGAGCTCATTCCAATGTCTCATCTGTTACATTGTTTCCAACTTTTGGTTAACCAATGACCCAAAGTATTTGTAGAATATAAAATATTTTAGGTTTAAAGTAGGTTTTAAAGCTTTCTCTGTCAGTTTCTCAATTATAGGGCTGAGTACTTGTTTATGTCTATATCCTTGGCATTCAGGATAGTGTTTGGCACATGTGTGCTTTAAAAAAAAAAAAGGAGTGCCTGGGGACTCAGTTGGTTAGGCGTCTGCCTTTGGCTCAGGTCCTGATCCGAAGACACTGGGATTGAGCCCATGTTCAGCGGGGAGTTTGCTTCTCCCTCTACCTCTCTCCCTGCTTGTGCTCTCTCACTATCACTCTCTCTTTCTCTCAAATAAATAAATAAATAAATAAAATCATTAAAAAAATAATACTAAAGGACATAATAATAATAATACATTTTTTCATAGAGTTATTTTCATAGTGTTGAAAATATACTCTCACTCTTTCTGATTCAGGAGTATAGGGACAGAAGTATGCATTGCTTTGTTGTTGAAGACCTAAAATGTGCTGGTGTATATATATATATATTCTTTAACAGAATAGTTATAACAGCTGTGCCAAGTACTGAGTGATAAAAGATCTATGAGAAGTCAATGGGCAAACAGAAGAAAAGCACAGAAAGCAATTTTAAAAGCTGGATAAGATCTGAAAAATGCCATCATATGACCTAGAAGTAAGTGTTCCTCAAACTTTTTTCCATCAAAAGAGCCCTAGTAGCAGAAAGAAATAATGCATTTCCTTTGAAAAATTTAGGGGTGCAGCTTGAAGCAACTTAGTGCAAGTATGGCATTTCCTGATAGTATCCTACTTTATCTTTAAAAAGTTAGCAAAAATTATAGTGTATACCATATTATATCTGTTTTTCTCTATATACAATAATGATTTTCAAAACTCTTTCAGTATAATTGATGTTGCAAATTAGATATAGCATTTCTGTCATGTTTTGCATACTCCTTAGCATACCACTTTTATATCAATCCATTGAATAAAACTAACCTAGAGGGGTTTCACATGCCCAGTCTCCTTGGGCACACATGACAATTGATCTTTACATTAAAAAGTTACTACTGTGGGGCGCCTGGGTGGCTCAGTGGGTTAAAGCCTCTGCTTTCGGCTCAGGTCATGATCTCAGGGTCCTGGGATCTAGGCCCGCATCGGGCTCTCTGCTCAGCGGGGAGCCTGCTTCCTCCTCTCTCTTTGCCTGCCTCTCTGCCTACTTGTAATCTCTCTCGATCTGTCAAATAAATAAATAAAATCTTAAAAAAAAAAAGTTACTACTGTGGATTAACTACACCTGAGCAGGGTTATATAGCTAAGCAAAGGGACCATATAATTTATTCTTGTACCTGGAACATGCTCAAATATCAAAGGGGACATACTTGCGCAGGATAAATTAGCCAAGACTGTCTTAAGTAAACTGGGTCTGAACTGTTTTTACTCCTAACACTTATGACACCAATTGTGTGGGTATTTTCCTCACACCAACAAATTCACCAACTCTCCAGACACCAATGGGGTGTCTAACAATTTAATTCAGTTCTAACACTACCTAGAATTAACATCAGATCCCACAAGTTAAAGGGCTCAGTCCCACAAGATGGCCCCCACTTCAGGTACCAAGCACAAGTGCTGGACCTCCCATACTTCTTACCAGTCAGCTGTGAATTGGGGCTTCCCACAACACCCTCCTTAATTTCAGTAATTCTCTAGCATAGCTCGCAGAACTCAGGAAAGCAGTTCGCTTACTATAACCAATTTATTATAAAGGATACAGCTCAGGAACAACCAAATGGAATATATGGATTGAACAAGGTATGGGAAAGAGGCATGGAACATTCATGCTTCCTCTTGGTATGCCACCCTGCAGCCACCTCAGTATGTTCACCAACTCAGATTTCTCCAAACCCTGTCATTTAAAGGGGTTTTTTGTTTTGTTTTGTTTGTTTTTAATCAAGTTTATATTACATAGGCATGACTAATTAAATCATTGGCCACTGGTGTTTGAACTCAAACTACAGCCCTTCTCTTATCCCCTCAGGTCCAGGGATAGGGCTGTAAGTTCCATGGTGGGTTTCTCTGCAACCATATTCTAGGCAGAAGCTATCTAGGGGCCCACCAAGAGTCGCTTCATTAGCATAAACTCAGTTATGGTTGAAAGGGTCTAGTTATGAATACCAAAAGATACTCCTGTCACCTTTATTACTCAGGAGCTCAGGAAAAAAAACAAAATATATATTCCCTACTGTATCCCACCCAGGATGTATAGTAGTCTGAATACAACTGATTAAGCAAGAAAGATTTAGCCGGAATATATATATATATATATGTATGTATATATATATTTAAAAACCCATCAGGAAATAGACAAAATGGAATATTTTAATCAATAATATTAAATATTAGGACTTTTACTTTCAGCTATTACGGATTTAAAAACCCATCAGGAAATAGACAAAATGGAATATTTTAATCAATAATATTAAATATTAGGACTTTTACTTTCAGCTATTACGGATGAACTGATACTAAACTATCTCATTATAAACCATAATAAAACTGGGCAAAAAATATAACGCAAATATTTTTCCAACACTAGGCTAACAGGCAGCACAAGTCTGCAATCCCTGAAAGAAGGGAAACTTATGAGGTAGGCCTCATGATTTCATACTCTCTGCCTGGACATAATTTCCCAACTGTGACACAGAAAGCAGGTGTCTAAGCAGAACATAATGTTTAAGGCGTTGAAGCTACTGGCATTTGTAAAGCACAGCGTCATTTAGGAAAAAGCTCTGAAGAGTTGGGATCCAGAAATCTGTGAAGGTTGTACTCTACATGCACAGTGCAAAACTACTCAAGGATTAATAGAAAACAACTGTTACGGGGTAAAAAACAGAAGAGAAATTCTAGAAGTCAAATAGTGCTGGGGGCAATGTGGAGAGTCCAGTTCAGCCACGTCCAGAGATCTTGTTAACATCTGTTAACACCACCAACATTAATCTGAAACACATAAAATCAGATGTGAGATAAAACCACATTTTAGGAGTAAGGACCACATTCCAAAATAAGGCCTAATTCATACTATTCTAAAAAGCCTAAAACCAAATCTTAACAAATGTACCAAGTGGAAAGTTTGAAGGTAGAGACATGACAGTATTCTGAAATTTACCTTCAGAAGTTTTATATGATTCCCAGAGTGAATATCAGAGAAAAATCCTTTATTCTTCCAGCAGGGATAGGAAAAAAAGGAACTATTTTAAATACTCCAGAGCATTCTATTCTTCTTAACAAGGTCTTTTTTTCCTCAGGGAAAACTGGTTAATCAGACCTAACTGACTTGGGGAAAGAGAAATACCCAATTCCAGCCATTCTAGCCATCCTGTCCCATCTGGGGCAAGAAAGACAAACAAACAAAAAAACTTGAGAAACACTTGTGAAGTTCATCAGACACTAAAAGACTGAGACCTAATTATAGGTCTCCTATACCTCACCTTATTGCTAAAGGTCTATTTACAGCAATTCCTTTTACCCAGAATATATATCAGAATAAATATACATTCCAGGTGTATCAGGAAGAAAAACAATTACAAGGCATACCAAAAAGCAAAAAACACAATTTTAAGAGACACAACAAGCATCAGAATCAGACAGGACAGTGGTACTGAGATAAACAGACTAGGAATGTAGAACAATTATGATTAATATTGGGCTCTAAAGCATAAAGTACACAATATGCAAGAACAGAGGGGAAATGTAAGTAGAGATATGGAAATTCTAAGAGCCAAAGGAAATTCTAGAAATTAAAAAAAAACAGATATGAAGAATGCCTTTGATGGGCTCATCAGTAAACTGGAAATGACTGAGGAAACTCTCTGAACTGGAGACTATATCATTCGAATCCTCAACTGAAAAAACAAAGAGAACAAAGACTGAAAAAAAAGATGGAATGGGATATCCAAGGACTATAGGACAACTACAAAAGATGTAACATAAATATAATGGGAATACCCAAAGGAAAAGAAAGAAAGGGACAAACGAAATATTTGAAAAAAATAATAGCTGAAAATTTCCCCAAGTTAATGTCAGAAATAAGACCAAAGATCCGGGAAGCTTAAAGAACCCTAAGCAGAATAAATGTCAAAAAAACTACACCTATACATATCACTTTCAAACTACAAAAAAATTAAATTCTGGAAGAAGCCAAAGGAAATATTATTTCAACTATATCAGTAGTCACTTTGACATTCAGAGGTCTAAATACATCAGTAAAAAGTTAGAGATTGTCAGAGTGGATCAAAAAACAAGGCCCAACTATATTTTGTCTAAAACAAACTCGTTTTAAGTATAGATTAAAAGTAAGTGGATGCAAAAATAAAACATGCTAACATGAATCAGAAGAAGGCAAGAAGATACCAAGAGCAATCTACACATTCAGTGCAATCCCTATCAAACTACCATCAACATTTTTCACAGAGCTGGAACAAATAATCCTAAAATTTGTGTGGGTTAGAAAGCATCCCAAATCGCCAGAGGAATGGTGAAAAAGAAAACCAAAGCTGAGTGCATCACAATGCCTAACTTCAAGCTGTATTACAAAGCTGGGATCATCAAGACAGCATGGTACTGGCACAAAAACAGACACATGGATCAATGGAACAGAATAGAGAGCCCAAAAATGGGCCCTCAACTCTACGGTCAACTAATCTTTGAAAAAAGAAATAATATCCAGTGGAAAAAAAGTCTCTTCAATGAATGGTGCTGGGAAAATTGGACAGAATTTTCATTCAGAAGAATGAAACTGGACCTTTCTTTTACACCATACACAAAGATAAACTCAAATGGATGAAGACCTAAATGTGAGACAGGAGTCCATCAAAATCCTCGACGAGAACAGAAGCTGTAACCTCTTCAACTTCGGCTACAGCAACTTCTTATGAGACACATCTCTAAAGGCAAGGGAAACAAAAGCAAAAATGAACACTGGGACTTCATTAAGATAAAAAGCTTCTGCACACCAAAGGAGACAGTCAACAAAACTAAGAGACAACCCATGGAACGGGAGAAGATATTTGCAAATGACATCTAAGATCTACAAAGAACTTATTCAAACTCAGCACCCAAAAAAACAAATAATCCAGTCAAGAAATGGGCAGAAGACATGAACAGACATTTCTCCAAAGACATACAAATGGCCACAGGCACATGAAAAAAATGCTCCACATCACTTGTCATCAGGGAAATACAAATCAAAACCACAATGAGAAACCACCTCACACCAGTTAGAATGGCTAAAATTAACAAGGCAGGAAACAACAAATGTTTGTGAGGATGTGGAGAATGAGGAATGCTCATACAATGTTGGTAGAATGCAAGCTGGTGCAGCCACTCTGGAAAACAGTATGGAGTTTCCTCAAAAAATTAAAAATAGAGCTATCCTACAACCCAACAATTGCCCTACTGGGTATTTACCCCAAAGATACAGGGGTAGTGAAAAGAAGGAGCACCTGGACCCCAAAGTTCATAGCAGCAATGTCCACAATAGCCAAACTGTGGAAGAAGCCAAGATGTCCTTCAACATATGAATGAATAAAGATGTGGTTCATATATACAATGGAATATTAACTCAGCCATCAGAAAAGATGAATGCCTACCATTTACATCAATGTGAGTGGAACAGGAGGGTATTATGCTAAGTGAAATAAGTCAGTCAGAGAAAGACAATTATATGGTTTCATCATATGTGGAATAGAAGAAATAGCACAGAGGATCATAGGGGAAGGGAGGGAAAACTGAAATGGGAAGAAACCAGAGAGGGAGATAAACCATGAGAGACTCTTGACTCTGGGAAACAAACTGAAGGTCTAGGAAAGGGAGGAAGGTGGAAGTGTAGGGTAATGGGCATTAGGAGGGCCCGTGTTGTGATGAGCACTGGGTGTTCTATGCAACTTGTGAATCGCTGAACACTACATCTAAAACTAATGATGTACTATATGTTGGCTAGTTGAATTTAAATTAAATTTTTTTAAAAAAGGCAGGAAGAGCTTTATTTCTGACACAGAAGACTTCATTCAGAAAACAGAAAGTAATCAATAATAAAGAACATAATCACGTATTGATAAAGGAGTCAGTTCTCCAGGAAGACATAAATATGTATGTGGCAAAAACTGATGGAGTTTCAAGAAAAAACAAGTGAATCCACTATAATAGCTGGAGACCTCAATACCCCTCTGTCACAAGTGGACAGTTCGAGTGAGCAGATCAGAAAGACACAGTTAAACTCAACAACACCATCAGTCTACTGCTATAACTGACATCTAGAGACTACCTCATCCAACAACAGCAGAATACACATTCTTCTTCTCAAACTCACATGAAACATTCACAAGACAAACCACATTCTGAACCATAAAACATACCTTAACAAATTTAAAAGAATGTAAATCATACAATATCTGCTCTCAGACCACAAGGGAATTAAACTGGAAATCAAAAATAGGAAGATAACAGGAAAATCCTAAAAATTCATGGAATTTAAACAATGCACTTCTAAATAACACATGGGTCAAAGAAGGAATCTCAGAGGAAATGAAAAACATTTTAAACTAAATGAAAATATAACATCAAAAATTTGTGGGAGGATGGGCACCTGGGTGGCTCAGTGGGTTAAAGCCTCTGCTTTCGGCTCAGGTCATGATCTCAGGGTCCTGGGATCAAGGCCCGCATCAGGCTCCCTGCTCAGGGGGGAGCCTGCTTCCCCCTCTCTCTCTCTGCCTGCCTCTCTGCCTCCTTGTGATCTCTCTCCCTCTGTGAAATAAATAAATAAATAAAAATCTTTTAAAAAAATTGTGGGAGGTACTTTCAAAAACAGCGCTTAGAGGAAAAATTATAGTATTGAATAAATAGATTAGAAAAAAAGGAAGATCTAAAATCAATAACGTGAGTTTCCGGTTAGGAAACTAGAAAAAGAAGAGCAAATTAAACCCCAAGTAAGTAGAAGAAAAGTAATAAGAATTTGGGCAGAAACCAATAAATCTGAAAATGGAGTCAGTAATGAACATTGATGAAATCAAAAGCTGGTTCTTTGTAAAGATCAATAAAATCAGTAAGCCTCAAGTCAGGCTAAAAAATATTTAATTTGCTTTTCTTAAAATAAAAACAATAACTGGATGGTCAATATCTTTCTATATTCCTAGGATTCTCTCACTTTATTGCCAATAGGAATTTGGTCATAACTCTTTTTAAATAGTAAGCCTTCGACTTAGAGTAAGCACTCATCATTATTATTAATGTATTCAGAGTGACAGGAATCCTTTCCACATAATTTTTTTAAATATACTTCTAATAACATAGGGTTTTATCAGGGCGCCTGGGTGGCTCAGTGGGTTAAAGCCTCTGCTTTCAGCTCAGGTCATGATCTCGGGGTCCTGGGATCGAGGCCCGCATCGGGCTCCCTGCTTGGCAGGGAGCCTGCTTTCTCCTCTCTCTCTGCCTACCTGTAATCTCTCTCTCTCTCTCTCTCTCTCTCTGTCAAGTAAATAAATAAATAAATAATCTTTAAAAAAAAACAACAGGGTTTTATTTTCCACTCAAAGAATGGCAGGCCCATTTTGTTTCCATGGTGGTTATGTATATGACTTAGATGGTATAATATAAATATTTTTATAACAGGCATTTTGCTGGGCACTTTTTATGCATTATCTTAGTTAATCCTCAGTGCTACTCTATGAAACAGTAATATGGATATCCCCATTTTTAAGGATGAGAAAGTTAAAGCTTATAGAAGTGACATACTTCAAGTACAGTATTAGCAACAAGCAAAGGTAGGATTTGACCCAGTTTGGGCTCAGGATTCAGAAGGGCCAATTAATATTGTCAGTGTTTACATCAAAAATCTTCTTGTGATAGAGATTTCTTTTAAAAATTGGTTTTTTCAACATTTCAGCCTTTGAGTTCTTTTCTTCTGGTTAGCCCGATAATGGTATTTCAATTTGAGAAAGATGTTTTAGTCTGCAAATCAATTAAATATTTTAAATGTTTATTATGTTTAATAAATAACAATTTTATCACATATTAATATTAATTAAAATTTTAGGTTTGCATTATTTGCATGTTTATTATCAACTATGATCATGGTACTGTTAAATTTTATTTATTTATTTATTTATTTATTTATTTAACAGAGAGAGAGATTACAAGTAGGCAGAGAGGAGAAAGCAGGCTCCCTGCTGAGCAGAGAGCCTGATGCGGGGCTTGATCCCAGGACCCTGAGATCATGACCTGAACTGAAGGCAGAGGCTTTAACCCACTGAGCCACCCAGGCACCACCAGTACTGATAAATTTTAAATATGCTACAAAACCAAAGCAAAAAAAAAACAAAAACAAAAACAAAAAAAACAAAAAACAAAGCAAAGTATTGCTTAGAATTTCTTGGAAGAATAAAATAAAAACTGATTAAAGGAATACAGAAATCACTGGAAAGGATAAAGTGGGTATTACTGACTTGTTTCTCAACCATCTAATGGGTCCTAGAAGAAACTGAATTGACTTGTAGAAAAGCAGCTTTTAAACTTTTATTTTAAGGGGAACTGGCTTACTGGCTTTATCCTATCATGGCTTATTTACTTTTAAAAATTTACCAAGCACAGTATTTATTCTTAGACATATGAAGATGAATGATAAAGTTCAACAAAATTCTTATCCTCAAGGTAGACTAGACTGTGGCAGAGACACATCAATTTATAATTGTAATACCTAGTTGTAAGGTCAATAAAATTAGATTTCATTCTCAGCTAATATCTTTGTAATAGCCTCTCGGTATTTCTTAACATTCCAGATTTTTAACCAATTCATATGCATCTTTTTAAGTCAGCTAGGCCTCTACTAATTGCTTCCTATGTGTCACATTAGGTTAAATCTGCAGTTGCAATTCCGACTGAGAGTGAGAACTGGTGTCATTTCAGCCTGATAGTCAATCCTGACAATTGGGAGACTATACTGAATGTCAGAGGATGTACTGCGTGTTGTTTCTTTCTTTTTTTAATTCTTTATGTAAATTCTTATATATATAGGCATATATGTGTAAATATACATACAAAACTATAATTAACATATACTGTTATTATTAGTTTCAAGGATAGAATTTAGTGATTCATCAGTTGCATATGATACCCAGAGCTCATTACATCAAGTGCCCTCCTTAGTGCCCATCACCCAATTACCTGAACCCCCTACCCACTTCTCCTCCAGCAACCCTCAGTTTGTTCCCTCTAGTCTTGGTGTTGTTTCTTTTTACTTTTTTCTTTTTTTAAGATTTTATTTATTTGACAGAGACACAGCAAGAGAGGGAACACAAGCAGTAGTAGTGGGAGAGGGAGAAGCAGGCTTCCCGCCGAGCAGGGAGCCCGATGTGGGGCTCGATCCCAGGACTCTGGGATCATGACCAGAGCAGAAGGCAGATGCCTAATGACTGAGCCACCGAGGCGCCCCGTGGTGTTGTTTCTAAGTGTACTTCAGTAGAAATCCAGTCTCCTCATCCTCTCTAGAACCGTTGTCCATATCTACGGGTAGTCTCTGAACCAAATGGAACAACTGAAATCAGTAATGGAAAATTTCCATAATACCATTTTTTTTCCTTTTCCTATTAAAAAAAAGTGAATTAAATGGTCATATGTCCAAAGACTTTTGGGCATTGTTTTAATTAGAATAATTTTTACAGTTAACTATCATGGTTAGGAAATTGATGTTTTTAGTTTAGTTCATAAAACGGATTGGGCCTGGGACACCTTTGAATATGTTGAGATGTCCTGTGGTCACCTAAATCTTTTTTACTTTCAGACACATTTTTACCAGAGTATTGTTTGAGTTCTCAACTATGTATCTTTAGAAAACACTTTACATCATCAGATTCAATGTAGGCAGATTGAGCCTACTTAGGCTTCACTGTTTATTTTTAAGAGAAGGTCATTATTTGAAGGAGAAAAAGCATACTGTAGAGACGCAGACTACTTCAGAATCACAAATATTTAGTTACTCATTAAACAGTATCCTCGGGGCGCCTGGGTGGCTCAGTGGGTTAAAGCCTCTGCTTTCGGCTCAGGTCATGATCTCAGTGTCCTGGGATCGAGGCCCGCATCGGGCTCTCTGCTCAGCAGGGAGCCTGCTTCCTCCTCTCCCTGTCTCTCTGCCTGCCTTTCTGCCTACTTGTAATCTCTCTCTCTGTGTCAAATAAATAAATAAAAAAATCTTTAAAAAAAAAAAAAATAAAAATAAACAGTATCCTCATTCAAAACAAACACCGAGCACTATTATGTGTGAGGACCTGTGATAGGATATGGACAGAAACATAAAGAAGGCAATTATCCTAGCTTCAGAATGATTAATAGAGTGGGGAAGACAGGTGAGCATTAGAGACACAATATAATAAAAGATGTGCATAAAATCCCTGCAAAAAGAATGCTGTGAAATCAGAGTACAGCTTTTTTAATCCTGCCTGGGCATGACAGTCAGTGCTCTTAGTTGCAAGCAACAGAAATGACTCTGGTATATTTCATTAGAAAAGGATTTATTTTTAAAATACTGCACAGTCTGCAGCAACACTTGAAGGTGCTCAGGGGCTATGAAGCCAGGAATAATGGCCAACTTCATGCCCCAGAACTGATGGTGAAAGGGCATCACTGTGACTGCCACAGAACATTAGTGTTGAGCCTCTAGCACTGTTGCACAGTATTGTCCCAGAAGCTAGTAAGTGATGAGATGCCCAACGCCATCAACAAGGATGCACATGATGCATCCTTAGCTCTAAATTTGTAGAGTGAGAGCCTGTCCTTGTCAGAGCCTGAGTTGTAGGGTGACATCTTAGCTGCCACGGAAGCTGGGAAAACAAGTGTCTGGAGTGTTCAGTTTCTCTAATGGGATGTGGGCTCTGCCTCTCACTTATGACAGGAAGTGCTTTTGAAAAATAAACAGATGTTTACTAAATAGATAGGGAATTACATATTCTATGAAAAAGGAACCAAATGCATAAAGATTGTTCTTGAATGTGCCGCTCAGGGATGTAGCCCATGTGAGAGAGGCATAGAAGGTAAAATTCTAAAGGCTAACAGTATCCAGATCATGGAAGTTCATGTATGCCATAATAAGGAGGGTAAGTCTTACCCTGAGAGAAATGAAGAGGGACATTCTTGGATTTGAATCTTATAAAACTCCATATGAATGGTTGGAGGATGCTCGAAAAATGGAGTTTGGGTCATTACTACTACAGAAGCAAGAAGGATCAAATTAGCAAGCTACTGAAGTAAATTAAGATGAGGAGAGATGAAGGCCTGGATGATGGTTATAGTTATGGGAACAGATATATATATATATATATATATATATATATATATCTGTTCATATCTGAACATGTGTGTGTGTGTAGGAGAGAAATCAGCAAGACTTGAAAACTGATCAGTTATAGGCATGAGTGGAAATAAATGGCTTAAGATAACACTCAGGTTTGTACAAATAAGTTGTTAATGGAGTAACAGTCTCTGAACTGAGGCAGATATGTTAGATGGTTTTGCAGGATGATGTTGAATTAAACCTTAGATATAGTGACCCTGAAGCAGCTGTAGAATATCCGTAGGGAAGTATCCTCTGGAGAGTTCAGTATGAACAGGATGTAGGACTTTTGATCAGTATCCATATAGTATGGTGGCAGGGGCAGATAGTTTTGGTCCAACTGTTTTTGATTTGAGTCACCCCTCTACTACTTACAGGCTGTGTGACTTAGGCAAGTTACTTGAATTCTGTGAATTTCAGTGTTTCAATCATAAAATGGGATTAACTTGTACTTCTAGGGTTCATATATATGAAAAAATGTTTATGAATCATAATGTATACCTGCTAAGAAGAAGGTAGCTCTTAATATTTAGAGGTTTTAATTTTGGAATTGCCAGAATATAAATGCAGGGGACAGTCAGAGTGCAGAAAAGAACATAAGGAACATTCTGACTAAGGAAGATTAACTGGGAGAGAAGATTCAACCAGAGTCATCTCCATTGTCAAAAGAGCCCAGAAAGGTAACACATGAAAAATGTCCACCTATGAACAACTACAGTACTGTCAGCAACCTAACAGCAGTCTCATGAATTGGGGAGGTACACGAGATATAGCTATGATAAATATTTTTTAAAAGTTCAAGTAAATATGAGAAGCTAATGACATTTTTTAAAAAGAGAGGACTAAAAAAAATAAAAATAAAAAGAGAGGACTGATAATTACTTGCAACTGAAAAAAGCAAAGAATCCTCTAAATCCCTAGCAAGAATAAGCCTAAACAATTACTGAATATTATTTTTCCTCAGATCAAAGTTGCATTTTCTATAGGTTTAAAAGCAGGGGAAAAAAGGAACAGAGAGGATCCCTGTGGAAAGAATTTAAAGTTCATTTACCCTCTTCTAGTCAAGCTTTCTTTGTCCACTTGTAATTTTTTTCATTGCTCTTAGAGGACTTAGTTCTTCCTTACCTCTGTGCAGATAATTCAAAGGCAACTTCTAAACAGTCTATCTAAACTTCAGAATAGTATCTCAGTTATTCTTTGGTGGCCATGGTGATCCATTTTAATAGTTTTTCCACTATTAAAAAATGTTTGAATTCTACACCACTGCTTGTGGCTCATAATTACTATTATGAATATATATGCAAATTGATGCGAGATAATTTTCAGTTGTCTAAAGACTTAAAAACCAGTCTGTTTTCCCATGACATCTTTCAGATAGTCTACAAATTGCGGACATCCCTCCCTTAAACTCCTGTGCCTTTCACGTCACTGAAGTAACCACGAAGATAACTATGATTTATTCACCAGTACAGCTCTTACCACGTAGTTTAGAGTTTAATTAACTATTTAACTTCATAATGAGAGGAACAGCGTAGTAGAAATACGGAGATAAACTTCTATAGATGATAGAAAGGAACCTTAAATATCATTTAGGTCTTTTCTCTCGCCTCTACTTTTTTTTTTGAGACCTTGAAGAGAGGATTTGAGCACTCCTCAGCTGCTGAGCAGCAGTCCCCAATCCCAGCAATCACCCAGAGGGTTAAATCCAAGTGGAACTGTAATCACATGTTAACAGTTTAATTAAGCTTTTTGTTAGCAATGTGTAGGGTTATCATTGATACACTGAGTGGCTTCCTGACACGTACAGCATTAAGAATAGGCAGCCATAGACTTTATAGCATAATATTGTTTCCTGTGAGAGCAGATGAATTTGTGATTTTCTCGAAATGACAAAATGATTTATCACCTCCCATATGCACTGCTATCTACCTGGCAGGAGTAATGTTTCCCCTGGCAGGCTCCCTCGAATGGGGAAAAAAAAATTTTTTGATGGATAAAAGACTAAACCAAGACTAAGAGAAGGTAAAGAAAAAAATTTTATCAAAAAATGTTTTTTTAATGCATCTTATTAGCAAGATGTGTCACATAACACATTCCATCAAACGTAGCCATAATTCAAGTCTTTAAGTGAAGGCCTGCTTATCAATGTTTAGCTGATTTATAAGATAATCATCAGTAAGGAAGATACAAGAAAACAGATATGAAGACTGTCTTTGGCTGGGACAAATGTCCGTTACTGATATTTCTACACAGACGAACTCAAAAGGAGAGTCATATTAAATAGTGCAATTTCTTGTTCTCACTATATTTTGGAAAAGAAACCTTTGCTGTAATAAATGGCTGGATTTCTTTGCATTCGCTTACTCCCAATCAGAAACAAATAACTCCATTGAATCTAAAATTCAGTGTTCTTAAAGTAAAAAGCTTAGAGAACAAAGTTCCCATAAGAAACTGCCTTTGTACTTGAATACAGTAAAAAACAAAATGAGATAGCATGAAAATTGAAGCTGAAAATATCCACATACAGAGGGGAAATCAGGAAGTGAGTATCGAGAGAATCAGATGCAAGAAAGAAAAGTGAAAGAGAGACACAGCAGAGTGTGCTAGGGCTGAGTTCTTGAATATTTATGGATTGTTGCAGCTTCCTGCCCCACCTGCTACATAAAGCTCTTATAAAGATTTGAGGTATTTGGTTTATATAAAGAGTAAACAACAGTAACTTTTTTCCTGTTTATTTAACAGAAAGGAACAGTCCTTCTCCTCTGATAAGTAACTTTAAGTTAATCACAGAATTTATGTAAAATTAAAGACTCATTTTAGAGAACAGGACACATGGTTCAGTTGGTCAGTATTTTGCCATATTCTGTGGGATAAAAAAAATCACACACAGTGTAAATTCGTAGACAGAATAAAACTTCAAAAGTTGGAGAAACTGCATTTGAGATAAAAAAGAAACCTGTGCATCAGTTTGGGAATTTTTTGGTGGTGGTTGTTTTCCCACAGTCTTCTGTCCAAATTAGTTTTTGAAAATGTAAATTGAAGAATGTTTAAATTTCTACAGTAAGATTTGAGAGAAGGATCTGTTTCTAGGAATTTCCATTTGTATGCAGAGAGAGAGAAGTGATTTTATAGACCATTACTGGCCCTAATTGCTCCATACTATTTACTACACTAGGCCTGCCTTTCTTCAATTTAACTACAGATGACTCTTGGGAAAAAAAACAGGGGTTAGGGGTGCCAACCCTTCGTAAATCAAAAAATCCATGTATAATTTTGACTCCCCCAAAACTTAACTAATATAGTGGGTTGACCAGAAGCCTTCCTGATAACATAATCAAAACATTTTGTATGTTACATGTATTATGTATTGCATTCTTACAATAAGGAAAGCTAGAGAAAATAAAATATGAAGAAAATCATAAGGAAGAGAAAATATATTTCCAGTACTATACTGTATTTATCAAAAAACAAACAAACAAAAACAATTGCCTTTAAGTGGACCCAAGCAGTTCAAACTCATGTTGTTCAAGGTCAACTGTTTTGATGATTTGAAGATACACTTGATATTAAAGAACCCAAAGATCCAGAAAGTCATTATACTTGTGGAGATAAGACAATGAATGGTGTTATCCAAATAATGCTCATTATACCTGAAATAAAATGGTTGCTATATGAGATATATCTAGACATACGCAATGCTGAAAAAAATAGATCTAAATCTTGATTTAGGACACTAGAGTGTCATGACTGCGTGTATAGAGAATTTGGGATTCAGGGTGTCTGAATCAATATTCTGGTTCTCATACTAACTAGCTGCATAAGCTTGGGCAAGTTCATTACTCTTTTTAAAATTCTCATGTGAAAAAAAAAATTCTCATGTGAAAATTGAAGATTGTAATAGAACCTACCTCCTAGTGTAGGTATGAAGGTTAAATGAGTTAATATTGGTAAAACACCTAAAACAATGCCTAGCACATATTAATTCTTGAAGCTATTATAATTATTTTAGTGAAGTGTTATTAAGAAAAAGTTCTGTATTACAAAGCTTATCAAAAAATAGAGTACTGTATCTTGTATCATACCTCAAATATATTAGATCTAATATATTATGGACTGTATGAAGGTTCTAGGTCATTTTTATGTTTATGCTAACCAATTAAAACCTCATATTTGAAAGATATTGAAAGATCAATTATCTTACAATGCTCTATTTGATCTTGTTCACAATATCCAATATATTGATGTTATAATTAATATGTGAGAACAATATTCAGACATATTTACCCATATTTTCCAATTTACTAACTCTATAAATGTTTTTCTTTATTAAGTAGAATTTAAAATAATATTAAGGGCCAATTACTTCTTGCTGAATTTCCACCATTCATTCTCAGTACTCCTTTTGCTGTTGTGGTACCAAAACTTCTGGGAATATATCACACAGTGAACTTTGTTCTTTCTGTCTGATCCAAACTAACCTTCAACCCTATGTGTTTGTTTATCTGTAGTCTCCATGTAGTCTTATTAAACCTTCCTAAGTAGATAGAATATTGGCATTCTAGGAAATGTTTCTAAGCTATATAGTCGCTTTATGAGTAACATGAATATTGGCATTCTAGGAAATGTTTCTAAGCTATATAGTCGCTTTATGAGTAACATGAGCAGACAACAATTTATTCATTAGGGTTGTCCATCAGATTGCCCTATACTTCTGACCTTGTCTTCATGAAACATCTTCCTTTGGGACTCTTCCCTTTATGACATCCTCATTACTTTCACTCAGTTGACTTTCCTTACTCTGCTTGTGGTCTGTTCTACTGCAAACTAGTTCTCTAGATTTTTTTTTAATTTGTAAGATGTAAGTGGATACTTGCTGCTGAATCAGTATATTATAGTAATATAGATATGGATCAAATAACATTTGGTCAAAATTGTTATGTTTTTGTGTACCTACTTACCTTCTATCCCCAAATGTCTCTGTTAGTAGATTAAACCTGCTCTCCTGATTCTCTCACAATCTCTTCACTACTTTACCTTTATATTTTGGTACAGTGTCACAATTGTCCAACCACCCTTGGTCATTGAATCTAATCCTTTTCTTTTTGACCTGTCCAGCCTTTGCTTTGTTGTCTGATTTGGCCTTTACACTAATTGGATTTTTATTCTTCATTGAATTAATTCCATTTTTCCACATTCTAGCAATGTACATTCTTCTATTGTAGAATAGGGCCTTTGATTTTCTCTTTCTTAAGAATGCAAAGTGCAGAGCTGCTTCTCCTGAAGAACCCAGTGAAAGCATATTCCAGTGTTCACATCAGCAGCCTCTGCCTCTGGTGATCTGGCAGACCTAGTCAAGGAAGAGCCCTACCTAGTCACCATGAAATGACTGCAAGGACATTTGCTTGTTTATTTGTTCAACTTCAAAAGTAAAAGAATTAGGAAAGAGAAATCAAATATTATAGATTATATACATATTTGGCTAAATATTATAGATTATATACATATTTGGCTAAATATACCATAAATACTGGCTACATATTTGGTTAACTATACCACTAATTTCAAAATGTACAAGCCATGAATCATTTAAAACCTCCATGATCTCCTAAGAGCTTAGGTGATTCTTCTTGTCTTTTGCTGTTATTGTTTGTAAGACTTCTGTAAATTTTGATTTCTCCATCTTAAAAATGGGATGGGAGTGTTTGCCTTGGCTGCTTCATAGGGCTATTCTGAGAACTGAATAAAATAATGTGCACAGGGTGCCTGGGTGGCTCAGTGGGTTAAAGCCACTGCCTTCGGCTCAGGTCATGATCCCAGGGTCCTGGGATCGAGGCCCACATCGGGCTCTCTGCTCAGCAGGGAGCCTGCTTCCTCCTCTCTCTCTCTCTGCCTGCCTCTCAGCCTACTTGTAATCTCTCTCTCTGTGTCAAATGAATAAATAAAAAAAAATTTAAAAAAGACTCTCTTTAAAAAAAATAATGTGTACAGAAGTTCTCTGAAAATTCTGTTATGTAGATATAAGACATCAACAGATGATAGGTTCTGAAAGAAAAGAGGCTATTTTTTGTACTTCTTGATATCTCTTCCACTCAGCTCATGGTGCTGAACCAATATTTGTTGATTACACTCACACTAATAGTGTGCCACATTTTGATACTCAGGTAAAGTAGATGATATTAAATTGTTAACAAAAGATCAAAATAGATTTGAGAATCATATGTACAATGAAAATAACAGTACTACCTTGTAACTGTATGGTCAGTTTTCAAGGAACTTTTAGATAAATTATTGATATTCTTGTCAGTTTAAAACAAAAGAGTACAAACATCACAGACACTTAATTCAGAGAGACAGAAATATAATGAACCATGAATGTTAGAAGAGTTCACTGAAATTTTCTTCTGTCCATATTCCATTTTCAAACAAAGGACAATTAAAACACTCAACAGTTTGGAATACTGGAGATCTCTTGATGCTTAAAGTCAAAAGTTGTAGGTTTTGATGGTGCTTAGTCACAAGCACAAGATGGTGCTAAGATCACAAGTGTCTGATATCTAGTTTCCTTATATGTAAATGGTGATGGAGGCAGTGACTTGGACCACAAAGCAATTAGGGAGTGTGAATTTATGTCCTCTCTCTTATTTAACTACCATGGTATTTGGCACGACCTCTAATTTCATATCATTTTTCACTGTAATGTTAGCCACAGTTGAAAAATACTCTAGGTCTCTCTTGGTGGCTTACCTCTCAAAATAATCATATGGCTGCACTGATTTTGTTGGAGCAATGGTATTAAAATAATTATGTTTTTAAAAAAGAAATGAAAAATCAATAGAGCTAAATGTTTACTTTGGAACACAAATGGTTTGATATCTTGAATTTTAACTGGCAAGGTAGAAAGCTGTCTGTTTATAGAACTGACCATAAAAATGACTTGTCTATGTAGTTTCCTACTTTCTGCTCTTAAACAATCAATATTATTTTAGGGCAGGGAGCCCTTCTCTACCTTTTTCAGTCTTTAGGTATTTACTCTGCTGGTCATTTGATTAACTTTTTATCAACATGTCAATTGCTTTAGCCTTTATATTTCTAATAATTGGCACTATACACCTTATACATTAGGAGCTTACATTTGATTATGGTAATAAGAGGTAATATTCATAGAATGCTTAATGTGTACCAGATACAATTATAAGCACTTTGATATATGTTAGTTAAACCATAGGGATAGGTATTATTATGTTTATGTATTTTACAGATGAGGAAACAAGCACAAACAGATTAAGTAATTATCTTCTACATACTGGATGAGATTCTCAAGTTTATCCTCTTTATCAATAAACTATTTTTTGAAATGCCTATTTCTATATCCATTGCCTCTAACATGTATTCTAATTTTTTAACTATTTCTTTAAATTTCCATATAATCTTCCTTATCTTATTCCTGTTCATATTTTTTTCATTTTCTTTTCCCTCCACCAATTGTCTGCTTCATAGAAGCGGTGTCTTCTTCCAGTAGATCATTCTCTGGATCTTTAGGATCATGTTCTTTTCAGCTTTTCCTCATATAATATTTTTACATTTTATTTTATTTTTTCAGTGATCCAAGATTCACTGTTTATGCACCACACCCAGTGCTCCATGCAATATGTGCCCTCCTTAATACCCACCACCAGGCTCACCCATCCTCCCTCCTCCACCTCCATAACCCTCAGCCTGTTTCTCAGAGTCCACAGTCTCTCATGGTTCCTCTCCCCTCTGATTTACCCCAATTCACTTTTCCTTCCCTTCCCCTAGAGTCCTCCATTTTGTTCCTTATGTTCCACAAGTAAGTGAAACCATATGATAATTGACTTTCTCTGCTTGACTTATTTCACTCAGCATAATCTCCTCCAGACCCGTCCATGGTGATAGAAAGTTGGGTATTCATCCTTTCTGATGGCTGAGTAATATTCCATTGCATATATGAAAGAGCTGAGATGCCCTTCCTCATATAATTTTTAAAGTGGCATATTTATTTTTCCTTTTGGATTGAGGACAGTAGACAGAGTATATAAGGTGCCCATGTTCTTTCTCCGCTTTTGCCCGCATGATTTGAAGTCCATCACAAATCAGACTGAGCCCATGTTAATGGGTACAAACAGTTCTATTTCTGGCTCCACTCTGAGGTGCTGAGCTAGAGAATCTCCTGTCCTTTCCAGCTGGCCTTGGATCTGCTGGACTGATGAATAACAGATACTGAATTGTGTAAGAAACAATGCATAGCCTGAGCTAGTGTGAGGATTTTCTCCCCAACTACATCCCCACCTTCAGTGACTTGAGCTGTGGGGACGGACATTACCTCACAGGAGATAATGTATCCCAATCAATATCTTTGTGTCATGTTGCTTTCTGGAGGGAATCACTCAGGGGAAAGGCATAGAGTGATAAAAGCACACCATGGTAGTAACAGAATGACTCCTTGTTCTCTGCTAGGCACAGACTCTGAACTTACAGTTTAAGTTTGCTTATACAAGATGTTAAAGCCTGGGTATGTTTGTCCTAATCTGCCTATTTTTTTATTTGAAAAAATTTCTCCCAGTCTCTTGCAATGGGTAGGATATCAATTTAGTTTTGGGTTTCTGAGTTTTCTTCTTTTTCTGGGTCACCAGAGATATCAATACAAGAAGTTATAAGCATTCAGAACAATTTAGTTCAAAGTGTGTATACTGAATGACCACAGAGTGCTTCCTGTCCCAGGCTGTGGTGAACAAAACAGTGAACAAGACAGACATGACTACTGCCTTTATGGGCCTTAAAGGTTAGGTAGAAAAAAACACTCTTAACGAGTTGTTATATCTGCACGATGAATGTATGAAAGTGGAAGAACAGGATACTAGGCATGTTTACAGTAGTCAGATATCATTTCAAAATGTCCAAATTATTTTATAAGCTATCTTCATCTTTCCCCATGTGAGGAAGTTCGGTTTTGTTTTTCTTTGGTTTGCTTTGCTTTTCAGAGTCCAAAGCAATTGTAATCACTTGAGAACATTGGATATTTTCTCCCATAAGCACTCAATCAAACAAAATAACAGGCTATCAAAATAGTGGCATTAATTCTAGAAGGCTTTTCCTACTTCTTTACATTTTCCTTAAAGAGAAACCTAATTAGGAACAGTGATCATCGTTCTTTAAAGAACTGTATTACACCTGGACTTGCTTGTCAAACTGTCTTTTTTGTGCAGGAGAGGTGGTAGATGCTTCAGTTATTCCAATACCATCATTCCTAACACACTTAACAATTTTTCTTTGGTAAAAAAGCAAAACAAATGACAGATTAATATTAACAACAATGTAATCACAGAGTGAAAACTGAGAAAAACTGTGTCACTTGCTCTTGTGAGAAAATTTGAGGTTTTGAATAACTTTCCAATATGTAAACAGATTCAATGTAGCATTCCTCTATTCTATTCCTCTATTCTTTCCTTTTTTAAAAATGCATCAAAAAATGTAGCATCTGTTAATAGAATCACAGACCACTTTTATTTGAAAGAGTATAGTAATTAGTACATATTATATTCTTTTTAAAAATATTTTATTTATTTATTTGTCAGACAGAGTAAAGAGCATGCACAAGCAGGGGGAGCAGCAGGCAGAGGGAGAAGTAGGCTCCTGGCTGAGCAAGGAGTCCAAGTACATACTATATTCTAAGTCCTAGAATATAGAGAAAAAGTTAATTGGACAAGGCTTTGTCCCATATTTTGCTATTGATTAGGTACTATTCAATACCAGCACTATATTGTCATTTATAATTGAATAAAAGTAGATGAACTTATTATTTGAAGCAAAGTGCATACAGTGAAATCGTGGCTTGAGTGGAACTTAAAGAACATTTAAGATGGAAGTATTCACTGACTTTCTACCTGACCAGTTCTTTGTAGGTGAAAGACAAGGCACAAGTACATTTCAGAGTAGCAGGTTGCAGAAGCAAAAAAAGTAAAGAGAGAGAGTCTTTTTATTCATCATTTGTTATTGAACAAAATCAAACATTATTGTTGAGCTTATACAGTGTCATTCTCTGTGAAGAATTTAGAATATTTCCCCATTCTTGAAACAATCATATATTCATAGCATATCTGAGACTTAAAAAAGTATACTGTGAATATTTGTAGACTAAGGTATTGAGTGTTTAAATGATTTACTCAAGGTCATCAGGTTATCCAAAGAAAGAGAAAAGTCAGGTTTTTAAATTTCCAACTGTTCATGCTTTAGCCCTATTTCATGCAGTTCTGTATATAACTTAGTAAAATGTGATTTCTGATTACAGTTCATCATAGGCTTTTCCTGTCACCCAAGTCACCTCCATCACAAATGCAGTAAGGGCAAAGAAAGTGAGTCAAAATTATTCTGAAAACTCTCCGTGATAGCCCTAAATTTGTAGATGAGTGTGTTGAGGAGGTGACTAGGTTTCTCTAGAGAAAGTCAAGGTGAAACCCTGAAGAGAAGAGGCCTGTATTCATCTACCATAGATAACCCTCAGAAGAGTATGATCATGGAAAACAAAACAAAACAGAAGAGGGTATTAGCATGGCTGGGCTGAGTGGGTCCTATCCCACTTGGCTCCCTAACTCGCAAGCTGGGTGCTTTCAGATCGTTTCAAAAGAATTCATCCCATACAATGGAGAAATGGCACAATTTTTTCCCTGGCATTGGTCTAGATATTAGGTTGGTATGGTTGAAAGGTCTCAGTTCTGCTAGGCCACCTCTGACCAATTTTATGGATGGGGAGAAAAGAGGCTTTGTAGGGGAACTTTACTGGTTAAAACTATGGGTGTTTATGGGTTGTGCCCTTTTCTACTGTCCAGGCAGGGATATATCAGACGCAAGGAAAAAATAAACAAAAGCTACACAAACTCATCCCCAGTGGGTTCCTCCATTCCTGAGCTCCCGAGCCAGTCAGCCTCCCATTCTTTTCCTTTTAGAAAAGAGGTGACTTTAGTATGTGTACACTGTTTTTTCTTGTGATTAGCTGGAAGAATAAAACAGAATGCCTTTACTCCATCTAAGATTTTAGTTTTAAATTAAAAAAAAAAGAAAAAGAAAAATAAACCATGATGACTAATTCAGTTGACCTGCTAGTTATATCATTAATGATTCATTAGATCTAATATAATTTTCATTTTATGTTTTTTTCATTTTATACTGTTTTATAAAAGCAGTTCCAAAGTGCTGTGTAATCGGCAGAAAGATGTCACACTTCAGTAATTCTCAGGTGGGGCCACAGGATCTCTCTTTTAAAATAGCTTTCTCAGTGATGCTGATGTTAAGTGCAGTCTGGAAATGGTTGATTTAAAATGCTTGTTCAGTTTTATGATGAATGTGTCAGGGCCTTTGTATATCTCAAACTGAACTGGCTTACTACTCTGGAAGTCTTACACAGTAACTTTTTTTTTTTTAAGTAAACCCATATGTAAATAAAAGATTCAATTCATGGTGTGATATATTTTTAAAGATTTTGGTTGTTTCTTTCTTATTAAAAAAGGTAATATGTTAATGTATTTATTATAGAAATTTTTTAAAATTCTGAAGTGCCCCAAAGAGAAAACCTTAGAAATAATCAAAATTCATATATCGATGTATGTTTACTTTTAAATTAAGATCATACTGTTTGTGTACTATTTGAAACATTTTTTCTTACTTTTCATTTTATCATAAACAATTGTTGCATTTTATTACAAAATTATTTTTATATAATATCAATTTTTCATGTATCATCAAGAATTTAGATTTAATCCAATGGCCATTACCAAACAAGCACTTATTTAGGACTGACTGTGTTCATTCCCTTCCTCCCCCCTAAAACAAGGAATGGCCTTACACTACTGAATAGACCAGCTGCCTTGAACCCTACCAAAACTTAGTCATTCAGGACCTTAACTTAAAACTTTTCTACATTTGTTTTTCTCCATCTATTATGACCAAGGATTTTCAGTCTCATTTTGTGAAAATATATTTGCTAATCTAAATCAGTCCCCCACCTCTTTTCCCGAACTCTTTCCTTTTGTCCCACCTCTAGATGTGTGATCAACAAACTTTCCCATAGCCTCAACAACTTCTGGAGTGATTTTCTTTACCTCCCTACTATAAAAGAAAACAGACTTCCCTTGAGAAATGTGCTATCTGGCTCCACCATTTGCCGCTCCTCATTGTTCCCAGCACCTATGTCTCTGCAGAGGTTTTGGCTTTCAGTTTGTATTCATTTCCATTCTGGTACTCATTCTTAGTGAGCTTAAAGGCAATGAGTGTGTCTTCAAAATACTCTTGATCCTTTCAATTCTCTGACTTCTCCCTACAATTAGCTTTTCTTTTACAGTTTTAGATCTCACATTCTGGACACTGTCATCACCTACAGCTCCATTATTTAGATTTCAAATAATAGTTTTTGACTAGTGCCCTATACTTACAGACCACATCATTGATAACAGTATATTCACTGCAATAGTCTCTACTTTTATTCAGATTCCCAAACCATTGGCCTCAAACCAGTTTTTACATCATCATCTTCTTCACATCTTTACTTCCATTCTTATCAAACTTAAAATCCCATGGTTCATTATTAAAATAATTTCTTGGAAAAAATTTTACTTCTGAGTGAACCCAAACATGTGTCTTTTCTATGAATACACCTAAATGTAGATGAACTAAATTATAAAAGCTGGTAGGTCAAGTATTTACCCCATCTTTCCACCCCTACCAAAATAACAACGACAATGAATAAAAGCCATATAAATCTACAAAGGCGGACAATGAAGAATGATAACAAAGGACAAGAGATGTTAGTAACATTTTAGGAGACAACATATAGTTGAAGGATGAGTTATCTTAGTGGAACAAGCTCAATCCTAACCACATGCAGAAGGAGCTTCCAATGAAGTGCAAGTGCATTCATTCTACCGACACCCTAGAATGCCTAATGGTTAGAGAGGTACTGAGTACCTGAGTACCTCAGTGTCAAAACAGGACACTCAGAAAATAATGTGTTGAAAAGTCTATAAGGAGTTCTTAGATAGCCAAACCCCAAAGGCACCCACCCATCCAGGAGTTCTATTTTCTGAAGAAATTGTGCCGGAGACTCTGGACACAGGAAGAACAGGTTTGGCAGAGATCACTCATAAGGTGCTGCTTCAAGAATTGTCTTTTACATGTTTAATGAAGAAAAGCCTATTTTCCTTTTCCTTCACAGATCCCAGAAGAGCAGCAGTTAATCTTACATCTTCCCCAAGCCAAATCCCCACCCTCACACAAAGTGTGAGACTGAAGTCTCTCTCAGCTGAGAGGCTGAATGACACCAGAATAAAGACCTACAAGTTCTATAATGCGGCAGCACCAAGAAAAGGAGGCTTGTTGCCTTAAACCTTAGCCCATCAGTGAATCAGTGCAGTCCATGACAGAGACCCAGTGATCATCTTTTTTAGGGTTTTACTCGTAAATACACCTAAAAAGCTAGATAATAGCCAACATGGGAAAGAGACACTAATATCAAAGAGAGACTGAACTAATAAATCAGTAGATTCAAATAAAAAATAGAATTCATATGAAATGGAAACAATGTAGAGATCTAAAAATGTTTAATTCTATTCAGTGTGCTCAGAATGAAGAAATAGATTATGCCTGGCATCTATGAAAAATAGAGAAAAAAATCTTCAGTAAGTACAGAATTCTTAAAATTTTTAAACATTAATAAAAATTTTGGAAGATAAAATCAGAGCATTCTCCTAAAATAAAGATATATAAGACCGAGGAAATATGTAATAAAAATAAGAAAATTTAAGGATCAATTCAGGATGTTCAATATCCAAATAATGCAAAAAACACCCCTGGTTGATGAAGTGTCAGGTATAATGAATGAAGAAAGAATTACACTAGGATTCTCCATGGGGAAATTCAGAAAACTTGGGATGACAACTCTATATGTGAATGTAAAAGTTTGCATACAAAGAATGAGGAATAATCAAAGAAGTACTAGAAACTAGAAAATGATGGAAATATCTAGAAGACAGTACATCTTCTGACTGATTAGATTACATGATATTCATACCTGAGTTCTAAAGCCAACCAAACTAAAAATTGAATATAGCATTGTGTAGCATTTCAAACAACAGATTTTTTAAAAAAATTTATTAAGTGAGAGAGCATGGGCGTGCGTGTGCAAGGGGAGGGACAGAGGTAGAGAATCTCAAGCCAACTCCGCGTGGAACATGGAGTTGGACTTGGGGCTCAATCTCATGACCCTAGATCACGACCTGAGCTGAAATCAAGAGTGGGACACTTAACTGACCAATCCAGCCAGGCATCCCCAAACAACTCATTTTTAAAAATGAACATCCCCTATACACTGCCCTAGCACAATGAGGGAGGAAATCAAAGAGGACAAAATGGGATCCAGGACACAGGGCTTATGGTGAACAGAAGTCCTTGAAGCTCTTAAAAGCAGCCTCTACAGTAAGCAGTCCAGGTTGGCCTAAAGGAAGAGGGGGCTTTGGAAGTTTCCAAAAGAAATAGGGTACTAATAGTCTATCTGATATTTTAATCTGGTGGAAAATTATATTGAGAAGTTGTTGGAGGGTTTAAGAATTAGCCAGAAAGCACAGAAAACTAAACAAATTTAAATAAATTGGAAAATTAAGTCCAGAAAGAAAGCAAGAAAGAAGGAAATGGATGTTTAATCTTTGTATGCTATTGGCTTAGTGGTAAGCAGCAATATTTATTTAGTAATAATATTAAAAATGCTGAGTATGGATTTAATTATATTGAGTGGTGGAGGGAGGCCTCTAAGAGGCAGTAAGTAAGAAACTGCTGGTTATATAATACTGTGAAATTTTTAGCTATAACAGTATAATAGATAAATCAAAAAACCCCACCACATATGTATATTATTAATAAAAATGGAAGTCCACATTAGAAGAAACAGTTAAGGAAATTGAACGTACTTGTCCTTGGAGCCTAAGACTTTTTAGAGCAACTTGAGTTTCTGAACAGTTTGTATGTAATAATTTAATACAAATCTAAATATAGCAAAATGCCCACTGTTCTTTCTCACCACACACACACACTTGGACCTCACCTGAGAAGAAGCTATTAAAATGATCATACAGTTTTTATCCTTTCTCTTATTGATGTGATATATTACATTAATTTGTGAATAATCAACTACCCTTCTATTGCAGAAATAAATCCCATTTGATTTTGGTGATTTTGCTAATGTATTGTTGGATTTAGTTTGCTAGTATTTTATTGAGGATTTTTGCATTAATTTTCATCAGGGATATTGGCCCGTAGTTCTTTTATAGTGGTGTCTTTATCCAGTTTTGGTATCAGGATAATGCTGGCATTATAGAATGAATTTGGAAGTTTCCTTATTCTTCTAGTTTTTTGGAATAGTTGGAGAAGAATAGGTATTAGCTCTGTAAATGTTTTGTAGAATTCACCTGTGAAACCATCTGGTCCTGGACTTCCGTTTGTTGGGAACACCACCCTGTTCTTATTCAGAGATTCTGCTTCTGTGCCAACTCCAGCAAGTTACCCTGGAGCTCCATCATTATCAAGGTTACACACTGGACACAATCATTCTTCATATTGTACAAGAATGTGAAGTCTTAAAAGATTATGATGTACCTCTAACAACAGATACATTAACGGTGGAATTATATATATGTACACACACACAACTGTCTGCTCTTTCAGACTCCTTAATAGATTTTTTCCCCCTGTATTTTGAGACTTTTGGACATCTTGGCATGAAATTGACTTGTGATTTTGTGGATATGCTATATGTGATTTATGTAACAGATACATAGCTTTATGAAACGTATTAATTCTTTTCATACGTTTAGAAGGGCTCATATAATATGGGAGTTTTCTGTTTATCAAGAAATTTGAGAGAATTCACCAATAAATTGATCTAGACAAAGAAATATTTTAGGGGATTTTTCATTAGTGATAAAGTAGTTTTATTGCTATTACCCACTTTATCTATTTAGAAGAGTCTATATAACACTAGGATTATTTATTATTCAGTTAGAGCTTAAGAAAATTCCTCAGTATTGTGATCTCAAGATGGAAACATTGAAAGGGAATCTTCTGGTAAAAGAGAATAGCAGATTTTCTACTATATTTATACTACTAACCCACAAGATCTGCGCCTTATACAGATTGTTTTGCCTCTTCCCCATGGATTATAACTGAATACCCAAGGAAGAGGCAGTTTTTACTAAATCTTTTTTTAAAGATTTTATTTATTTATTTAACAAAGAGTGTGCTCAAGAGAAAGCACAAGCAAGGGGAGCAGGAGGCAGAGGAGAAGCAGGCTCCCCACTGAGCAAGGAGCCCAATGGGGGCTCGATCCCAGAACCCTGGGATCATGATCTTAGCTGAAGGCAGATGCTTAACCAGCTGAACCACCTAGGCATCCCAGTTTTTACTAAATCTTACATCATAGTGTATTCATATTCCTGGGAATTTATTGAGGATTTTGTCATTTATATGTGACATTGTTCTCAGGTTTTCTTTGGAGCCAGATAATTTTTTGAGGTTCTGTTATCAGGCAAACACTTGCTCCATGAAGTAAATGCAGTAGACTTTTATTTTCTGGGACAGCATGTAAAACATGAGAATTACCTTGCTTGAAACTTTGAAAGAAAAAAACAACAGAACAGCCTCATCTTGAAACAGTTTTTAAAGCTTTTTCAGTATCATGTATTATTAATAAGTGCTATTGAACTACTCTGAATTTCTACTAACATTAATTTTATAATTTATATTATTATTACAAAATCATTCATTGAGATTTTTCAAGTTTCTGTTCATATAATTTAACATATGTAGGAATATACATAATACATAAAATTTCACATATATAATCTATATTTCCAAATTAATATTTATACTTACAAATATAAATATGTATACATACAGATGTGCATGTGTATATGTGCATAAAATTAGGGCAGTAACAAATGTAATAAAAAATAATTAGGGTAAACATTACTGGAAATGGATGGGAAAGGAATGATGGCAGTAGTATATATTAGATAGACTTGTTGATTAAGGCCTTTCTGAGAGGGTATGATTTGAGCCAAGATCATAATTACATGAAAATTTAAGCTAGTCCAAGATTTGGGTAAACTGCTTAACTATCAGAAGAAGCAGAAAATATGAAGTGTCTGAGGCAAGAACAAGCTTAGTGGGTTAGAGAAGAACATTATCTTAATGTGACTGAGTGAGTTTGGAGGCCAGAATTCATGAGATTTAATAGACAGCAGTGCACCTAGAATAAGGCCTAGCAAACGAAGACACTGAATTATTGTTTAGTGAGCAAAGAGTATAGAGTCTAGTCTTCTCTCTGTTTGATGGAAAGCCATTAGAAGATTTTTTGTTTTGTACTGAGCAACTAAAGGACCTTGTTACTTTATCAAAAGATCAAAGTGAGTCTTAGACAGCCATGGATTGTAAACCTGACCTTTAAGGGTACTGTGGTTAGTGGTAGTTCCTTCTAGAGCCCAGCAATTCATTGTCCTTCCTCATTTTCAACCTTTCCATTTGTGTTTATCTGTGTGTTTTTTCATGTGTATTTCAATGTGAAGGGGAAAACATGGATAAGATCTTGATGGAACTAAATCAGAACCTGTGTTTAAAAAAAAATTCTTTCATACTTCATATGATGACAGAGAAAATTTTCAAAACCCTATTTTTTGCTAGTACTGTACTCCACAAGAGAAGACAAAATAAACAATGTGCTTACCTTCCTCATCTTAGAACAAGACTACTTTCTATTCACTTGCAACCCATTTTCAGTTGCCCAGTTTGTGAGTCACTTCTTATTTCCTCTTCCTTTTTTTTCTCCTTCAACTCTAGGGAACTATCACTTCATAACTTCATAAGCTGAAAAAATGAAAGTGAAAAACTCAAAAATCAACTTAAGATTATTATTTTTTAATTAAAAAACGTTTTTTTTAGTGTTACATGAGCCACAACACCACACACCAGTCTGAACAAAAGGTAAACAAAAGAACACTTTTTTTTTT
>LNAC01000595.1:315702-394187 GCA_002007465.1 Ailurus styani
TCCTCATATCAGAGAGATCATATGATAATTGTCTTTCTCTGATTGACTTATTTCGCTCAGCATAATACCCTCCAGTTCCATCCATGTCGTTGCGAATGGCAAGATTTCGTTTCTTTTGATAGCTGCATAATATTCCATTGTATATATATACCACATCTTCTTTATCCATTCATCTGTTGATGGACATCTAGGTTCTTTCCATAGTTTGGCTATTGTGGACATTGCTGCTATAAACATTCGGGTGCACGTGCCCCTGAGGAACACTACCTTTGTGTCTTTAGGATAAATACCCAGTAGTGCGAACAAAAGAACACTTTTTATTGCTTCAGTAATCAGTTTTTTTCTATGGTGCTATAATAATTAGAAATGATGTTTGAATGTGCTTCCTTCCTATATTTGCTATCCTCTATATCTTGAACTACCAATTCAAGTGGAATTGCAGTAAAAGCCACAAAGGGCATGTCATTTGCATTTTTTTAAGATTTTATTTGTCAGAGAGAGAGAGAGAGCGCACGAGCAGGGGGAGTGGCAAGCAGAGGGAGAAGCAGGCTCCCTGAACAAGGAACTGATATGGGACTCAATTCCAGGACCCTGGGATCATGACCTGAGCCAAAGGCAGATAGTTAACCAGCTGAACCACCCAGGTGTCCCATCATTTGCATTTTCAACTTATTATCCCCAAAGGACAGAATCTGATAATATATACATTGAGGAAATATTTATATAGAACAGTGACAAGATAAGACCACACACTAAGCAGTTCCCAGGACCTGAATTTACCATTTACAAAGTCATTGCTCTTTGAGCTTCAGTTTCCTCTGTAAATTGGGAACAATAACATTTAACCACACAGGAATGATCTAAGGCAATTGTTCTGAAAGTGTGGCAGAATTATAAAAATGAAATTCTTGGGTCACCCCCGGCCTACTGAATCAGAAACTCTAAGGATGAACCCAACAATCTGTTTAACAAACTTTCCAGGTAATTTTGATGCATGAAAAAGTTATAAATAACTATTCTAATGATTAAACAAGACAACAGATGTAACAAAATAAAAATGCTTTGATCACTGTAACACATCATCCACATGTTAACTACCATTATTATGAATATAATATTTTCATCAAATATCTATGTGCAAGATTATGTGTAACAGGTATAGTACTTCCCTTCAGTAACTTAGTATTTATAAGGAAACTGTGTATTTGCTTATTTGCCGTACTGTGTGGTAAGTGCGGTCGTAGAAGTTGGCAGGGTGCCATGGAACCAAAGACAGTACACTTAAGTCACTGAATCTTTTCAGGGGTAAATGTTATTTGGTCTATGTCCTTCATGGTAAAATGAGTCAGCCAGATTGATAAGGAGTAAAGCCATCTTCAGGCAAGTAAGAATAGACACCATGGCCCAGAAAACACATGGAAAGTTCTGTAAGTGTGGAAGATTATATCTCTCAGGTGAAGGGGTTTCAAATTAAAGGATTGGGGCACCTGGGCAGCTCAGTCAGTTGAGTGTCTGACTCAGTTTCAACTCAGGTCATGATCTTAGGGTTGTGAGACTGAGCCCCACATCAGGCTCCATGCTCAGTGGGGAATCTGCTTGAGATTCTCTCTCCCTTTCCCTCTGCCCTTCCCCCGCCCTTTACACACACTGTCACTTTCTCTAAAATAAACCTTAAAAAAAATTAAAGGATTTACAAGCAAAGGCAGAACTGAGATCATACCAGCTGTGCTATCAAGAGGTCATAATCAGATAAGAGCCTCTGTGTAAAACTGCTTTGTCTGGACAGGATTTTAAAAGCTGTGAGAATGTGGTAAAGGATTTAAATCAGGGAAGTTGTACAGCATGACATCAGTCTGGAGGCAGGGCACCCAGTTTGGAACCTGTTACTATAGAGCAATGAGTGACTCTGGCCACATCGTCCGAGGAGGATGGGGGCAGGAGACCGTATGTTAGATATGTTTATGAGGTAATTTGATGGAACTTCTTTGACTGAGATGATGAAGTGGAGGAATGGATATGGGAATTCAGAAACTATGTTTATACATATTTTTTAGCATGAAGTTCTTGTATCTTTCTGATGCTTTACATGTCCTATATCAAATTAGGATTAAGATTCCCTTTAATTTCATAATTGTTAGGAAAACTGCAATTAAATGCATTCTCTCAATTATCCTGAATCAATGGAAAATATTGGATCACATCATTTAACTTATATTTGTAATTCCTTCTAAATTTGAATGTGCAGTATCAACATTTTTATGAAATAACCGTGCCTCTACATTAGCACTTGATTTGTCTTATTACTTTAGACTTACTAGAAAAACTCAACTCCTTTAAAAAACAGAGTAAACCCTCTGCCAGTTCCCACCAAATTACTCCATGAACACATGCTTAGAAAATGTGTAGCTCATTTGTTTTCCCTGGCAATGAGACATTTAAGCTACGGCTGGCACACAAATGACAATAAAGATGGGAGGAGCTTTTTCAGGTGTTAGTGAGTAATGAATGGGTGTTCCCAAGCAGACTGAGAAAATAAATTGTTTCATAACTCTTTGGTGATAACCTATTAATAGCAGAAGACCTGTTTGAATTTAGGAAAGATTAGGGTATTGGCTCTGGCTGAAAGAGTCTTACTATATTTTATTTCTCCCTTCCTCCTGTTTATGCAAAGAAAACAGGCCCTTATGCATGCATAGAGTGGGACATTTATCTTTCTCTTTCAGGTGGACTCTACTTAATACTTAATGTTACAAAATATGGTATAGCTAATTAATCAACAGGAAATTAGCCCAAGAAAATTAATCACTGGTACTCAATATGGAATTTCAGGTCTTTGTGGTTCCGAGATTATTTAGTGGCTTTTCCTCCGTTTTTTGTTTTCTGTTAAAATGTATTCACCCATGACAATAAGGATGGCTCCTTAAGGGCTTACCTCAACTGTCCCTCTCCTTTTCTGCTGTCTTCACTCCCACTGTGTTTCCCCATCCACTCAGCCCATGGCCCAGAAAACACATGGTTTGAGCTGATGCTTTTTTTGAGCTGATGCTTTCCTTTTTTTTTTTTTTTAAGATTTTATTTATTTATTTGACAGAGAGAGAGATCACAAGTAGGCTGAGAGGCAGGCAGAGAGAGGAGGAAGAAGGCTCCCTGCTGAGCATGGAGCCCGATGCCGGCCTCGATCCCAGGACCCTGAGATCACCACCTAAGCTGAAGGCAGAGGATTTAACCCACTGAGCCACCCAGGCACCTGAGCTGATGCTTTCCTAATACATTGAGACTGCATTACTTTTTCCCTGCTTGCAGTACTCTGATGGGTAGAAACCACCAGAGGGTGTTAGGAAGAGGAATGTGCATGGCAGGCAATAAACATCTTCAGCACCTGCTTCTCCTTATATGTGTATTGGATGAAGAACCTTCAGGCATATTCATATGTTAAAATGTTTTTTTAATGGCATAATTAATAAGTCATGAAAACAGAAGCTATGGCGACAGCTTTTCATGGTTTCCTAATTCTTAAATGATGCTCAGGCAAAAGTGTAAATTAGGGCAGGAACGTGAGGACCAGTCTGTTAGGGCATGTGGGCATAAGGTCAGCACAAACAGGCATGACCATGATTTATACCAGAAAGCAAAAAACTGGGTGTCAAACAACTTGGCATAAATAACATTTTATAGTTAACAGTAGGCTTTCATGTCACTGGTTTATTTAACTGTCATCTGCATTCTCTGAGGTGAGTTGTAATTTTTATTGCTTAGAACAGAAAACTAAAATTATTTGAGTGTTCCAAAGCCACATAAGTAGAAAGTGGCAGAGTCTAGCCTCAAATCCATTCACCCTGATACTATTACTTCCCCACCCCTCTCCCCGGCCACATCTGAGTGCCCTCAGAGAATGCAGATGAAAGTTAATACTCATACTGGAAAAACTTATATCCGTGCCTATGAATGAATCCCTAGTTTTTTTGTTTTGTTTTTAGTAAGCTGACATGTAATGTTATATTAGCATCAGGTGTACAACATAACGACTCAACTTCTGTGTTATGCTATGTCCACGAGTGCGGCTACCATCTGTCACCATACCATACAATTGCAATTATATACCATACCATGCAGTTACAGCATTACTAACTACATTCTCTGTGTTGTGGCTTTTACTCTGTGACTTATTCATTCCGTAACTCTAAGCCTATATTGCTCTCTCCTTGATCCATTTTGCCCAACCTTCCACATTTCCTACCCCCATCAACCATCTATTCTTTGTATTTACAGGTATGATTTTGCTTTTTGTTTCCTTATTAAAAATATTTTCATTTTTTAGATTCTACATGTTGGTGAAATCATATGGCATTTGTCTTTCTCAGTCTGATTTATTGCACTTAGCATAATACACTGTAGGTCCATCCATGTTGTCTCAAATGGAAAGAGTTCATCCTTTTATATTGCTGTATAATGGTTGTGTGTGTGTGTGTGTGTGTGTGTGTACCACATCTTTTTTACCGGTTCATCTATCAGTGGGTACTTAGATTGATTCCATAATTTTGGTATTGTGAGAATGGGGGTCCATAGGGGTCCACAGATCTTTTCAAAATTGTATTTTCATATTCTTTGGGTAAATAGCCTGTAGTGAAATTACTGAATCATATGGTATTTCATTTTTAATTTTTAAAGGAACCTACACACTGTTTTCTACATTAGCTGCACCAATTTACATTCCTGCCAGTGGTGCAGTGTTCCTTTTTTTCTACAGCCTTACCAACACTTTTGTATTCTTTTTAATTTTAGCAATTCTGAGAGATGTGAGGTGGTATTTCACTGTGGTTTAGGTTTGCATTTCCCTGACAATAGTGATAATGAGATTATTTCATGGTCTTTAAGTCATTATTTCATCTGTAGGTCTTTGGAAGAATGTCTCTTCAGGTCCTCTGCCCATTTTTAATTGGATTTTTTTGGATATTGAGTTGTGTAAGTTCTTTATGTATTTTGATATTAACTCCTTATACAATATATCATTTGCAAATATCTCCTCCCATTCAATAGGCTGCCTTTCTGTTTTGCTTATTATTTCCTTTGCTGTGCAAAAGGTTTTTACTTGGACATAGTCTCAACAGTTAATTTTAATTTTCTTTACTTTGCCTCAGGAGATTTATGTAGAAAAATGCTACAGTCAGTGTCAGAAAAATTACTGTATTCTCTAGGGTTTTTATAGGTCAGGTCTCACATTTTGATCTTCAATCCATTTTACTTTATTTTTAATTTTATTTATTTGACAGAGCGAGATTACAAGTAGTCAGAGAGGCAGGGAGAGAGGAGGAAGCAGGGTCCCTGCTGAGCAGAGAGCCCAATGCGGGAGCTCGATCCCAGGACCCTGAGATCATGACCTGAGCTGAAGGCAGAGGCTTTAACCCACTGAGCCACCCAGGCGGCCCTTATTTTTATGTATGGTAGAAAAGTGGTCCAGTTTCATTCTTTTTCATGTACTTGTCCAGTATACCCAGCACCATTTATTGAAGAGACTTATTCCCATTGTACCTTCTTGCCTCCTTTGTCATAAATTAATTGACTGCATAAATGTGAGCTTATTTTTGAGCTTCCTCTTCTGTTCCATTGATCTGTGTATCTATTTTTTTGTGTGCCAGTACCATACAGTTTTGATTAATACAGCTTTGTAATGTATGTTGAAATCTGTGATTGCGATACCTCCAGTTTTGTTTTTTTTCAAGAGTACTCTGGCTGTTTGGGGCCTTTTGTGGTTCCATAAAAGTTTTAGGACTCTTACGTTCTAATTATCTGAAATACTATTATTGGTATTTTGATAGGGATTGAATTAATATGTAGATTGCTTTGGGTAGTATGGGCATTTTAACAAAATTAATTCTTCCAATCTATAATCATGGAATTTCTTTCCATTTGTTTATGTCCTCTTCATTTCTTTCATGAATGTTTTATAGTTTTCAGAGTACAGGTTTTTCACCTCCTTGGTCAGGTTTATTTCTAGATATTTTAATACTTTTGGTGCAGTTTTAATTGGGATTGTGTTCTTAATTTATCTTTCTGCTACATCATTAGTGTATAGGAACACAACTGACTTCTGGGTATTGATTTTGTATGCTACAACTTTACTGATTTCATTTCTGTCTGGAGTTCCTTGGGTTCATCTATTTGGAACTCCTTCTGCTTTTTAAACCTGGATGTCTCTTTCCTTCTTTAAGTTTGAACAAGTCAGGGGAACCTGGGCGGCTCAGTCGTTAAGCCTCTGCCTTTGGCTCAGGTCATGATCCCTGCTCAGCAGGAGGCCTGCTTCTTCCTCTCCCACTCCCCCTGCTTGTGTTCCTGCTGTCTCTCTGTTAAATAAATAAATAAAATCTTAAAAAAAAACAACAACAAAAAAACAAAAAACAAGTCAGTTCTTTTTTCTTCACGAGTTTTTTTGCCTCTCTCTTCTTCTGGGACCCCTATAATGCAAATGTTTGTTCATTTGATATTGCCGAAGAGATCTCTTAACCTTTCCTAATTTTTAAAAGTCATTTTCTCTTTTTGCTATTCAGCTTGGATGGTTTCCATTCTATATGGTAATCATTCTTTTAAACCCTGGGTTTTTGTTTTTGTTTTTTTTTCTATGCCCCAGCACAGCCAGAGCTGGTGTGGGCTAGGGGACCTGGGACTTGTTGAAGTCAACCTGGTTATGGTGTGCTGACCCTACTCCAGTGTGGACTTTAAATGTGGGGTAGGGACAGCATAAATTCTGTCACTGTTCAGTCCCACTAACCCAGAGATTTAATTATATCATGAAATCAGATTCAAAAAGTGCTAATAAATCTGAAAATAAATGAATAAATGGTCTTTTTTGAAGTAAAAATTGTAATCTCCATACCAAACTGATTCTCAAATGATAACTTTTTTCTCAATGATCTGATGTTTATCAGATTCAAAATAAAACATGTTTAAAATCTTAAATGAAATTATGTACAAACATGTTAAAAGTAACTCTTCATCCCCATATGCATTCAGGAGAATGGAACTGTGTATGGGGATAAAGGGTTATGTTTTAACATATGTTAGTGTATAATTTCATTTAAGACTTTAAGCATGTATTAGATGACTAAGGAAAAAAGCATAGTTTGAAACTAATTTTGACCCATGAAGTCCATTCCTTCCCATTAGTTTTCACACAATTAACATGACTTGATCTGTACTTTAACAGAATTGGTCCTTGGTAAAAAAAATAAGTAAATACAAAAATAAAAATTCAGTGATATTTATTTATTTACCTACTGAAAGGAAGGTTATTTCCTGTATTTTCATAGATACTTTCATCAACTGAACCTCTCTTTATCTTTCCTTTTATCCAGTGTCTATACCTGAAAAAAAAAATCAAAATTTTTCCAGTATAAACTCCTCAAAGAAACATCAAAAAAAAAGGTCATGCAGTACTCCCACTTGTTCATCACCAGGTGTTTTTTTTTTTAATATTTTTATTTGACAGAAAGAGACAGCGAGAGACAGAACACAAGGAGGGGGAGTGGGAGAGGGAGAAGCAGGCTTCCCGCAGAGCAGGGAGCCCGGTGCGGGGCTCAATCCCAGTACCCTGGGATCATGACCCGAGCCGAAGGCAGACTCTTAACAACTGAGCCACCCAGGTGCCCCACCAGGTTTTATTTATATACATAAATCTATAAATGCATATGCATAACTAAAAGAGATATAGACAAGTAGACAGCATGCATACTACTTCCCCATATGGTTTGTGGTTTTGCCCATTTTTTTTATTCCTAGTATAATGAATGTACAGTATTAGTTTCAGTTGTACAACTGCAGTTCTATACATTACTCAGTGCCTGTCATGATAAGGGTACTCATAATCCCCTTCTCCAATTTCTCCATCCCTCCCACACACTTACCCTCTGGTCACAAACTACTAGTTTCTTCTCTATAGTTAGAATCTGGTTTTTTGCCTCCTTTTTTCTTTGTTCCTTTGTTTCTTAAATCCCACATGAGTAAAATCAAGTATTTGTCTTTGTCTTATTTCACTTAGCATTATATTCTCTAGCTACATTCATGTTGTTCCAAATGGCAAGATTTCATTCTTCTTAAGGCTGAATAATGTTCCTGTGTGTGCATTTCTATGTATCTTATTTATCCACTCATCTATGGATGGACACTTGGGATGCTTCCATAATTTGGCTATTGTAAATGCTGCAATAACATAGGGGCACCTATATCTTATCAGATTAGTATTTTCATATTCTTTGGGTAAATAATCAGTATTAAGATTATTGGATCATATATAATTTTACTTTTAATCTTTTGAGGAAACTCCATAGTGTTTTTCACAGTGACTGAACCAATCGGAATTCCCAACAGTGCAAGGGTTCCTTTATCTCTACATCCTCACCAACATGTTTCTTGTGTTTCTGATTTCAGCCATTCTGACAGGTGTGAGGTGGTATCTCAATGGTTCTGATTTACATATCCCTGATGATTAGTGACACTGGGCATCTTTTCATGTGTCTACGGGCTGTTTTTTTTTTTGGAGAAATATCTTCATATCTTCTGCCCATTTTTAAAATAGATTGTGTTTTTGGTATGGAATTATATAAGTCCTTCATATATTTTGGATTCTAACCCTTCATCAGATATATCATTTGAAAATATTTTCTTCCATTCAGTTGGTTGCCTTTTTGTTTTGTTGATGATGGTTTCCTTTGCTTTGCAGGAGCTTTTTATTTTAAAGTAATCCCAAGAGTTTATTTTTGCTTTTGTTTTCCTTAAGATTTATCTAGAAAAGATTCAATGGCCAATGTCAGAGAAATTACTGCCTATGTTTTCTTTATGAATTTTATGATTTTAAGTCTTACATTTAGGTCCTTAATCCATTCTGAGTTTATTTTTGTGTATGGTATAAGAAAGTGATTCATTCTTTCCCATGTACTGGATTCATTCATTTTCCATGTACCTGTCCAGATTTCCCAATACCATTTGTTGAAAGACTTCTTTTTCCCATTGCATATTACTGCCTCCTCCGTTGAAAATTAATTGACCACAGAAGAGTGGGTTTATTTCTGGACTCTCTATGCTGCTCCACTAATCTGTGTGTCTGCTTTTGTGCAAGCTGCATACTGTCTTGATTACTATACCTTTGTAGTATAGCTTGAGATTTTGGAATTTTGATACCTCCGGTTTTTTTTTCTTTTTCAAGATCATGCTGGCTATTTGGTTTTTTTTTTTTTTTTTTTGTGGTTCCATACCAATTTTAGGATTGCTTGTTCTAGTTCTGTACCATACCAAAATGCTATTGGTATTTTCATAGGGATTGCATTAAATCTGTAGATTGCTTTCGGTAGTGCGGACAGTTTCACAATATTTCTTCTACTAATCCATGAACATGGAATATCATTCCATTTGTGTCATCTTCCATTTCTTCCATCAAAGTATTATAGTTTGCACAATACAGGGGGCACCTGGCTGGCTTAGTTTGTAGAGCGTGTGACTATTGATCTCAAGATTGGTCATAAGTTCAAGCCTCATGTTGGGTGTACAGAGTACTTAAAAACAAACAACAACAATAAAAAGTACAAATCTTTCACCTCTTTAGTTAAGTTTGTTCCTGGGTATTTTAATCTTTTTGGTGTAATTGTAAATGGGATTGTTCTCCTGCTACTTCATTATTAGTGTATAAAAATACAACAGATTACTCTTTATTGATTTGGTACCCACTGACTTACAGACTTCAAAGATCAGTTCTGGGTTTTTTTGTTTGTTGTTTTTGGTGGAATCTTCAGGACTTTATATAGATAATATCGTTTCATTTGCAAATAGTGGAAGTTTTTTTTTTATCTTCCTTACCAATTTGAATGTCTTTTATTTATTTTTGTGTCTGATTGCTGGGCTAGGAATTTCACTACTATGTTGACTTTTTCAGCACTGAGTATGATTTTGGTTGTGGTATTTTTATATATCACCTTTATTATGTTGAGGTATGTTCCTCTAGATGTACTAGCACTTTAATCATGAATGAATGTTGTGCTTGGTCAAATGCTTTTTCTGCCTCTGTTGAGATGCTCATTTGCTTTTATCTTTTCTTTTGTTGATGTAATGTATGACATTGATTGAATACTGAACCACCCTTGCATCCCAGAGATCAATCCCACTTGATTGTAGTGAATGATTTTGATGTAATGGAGGATTCAGTTGAGCATTTTTACATCTATGTTCATCACAGATATTGGTCTCTGGTTCTCTGTCTTTGTAGTATCTTTTTCTGGTTTTGGGAGCAGGGTAATCTGCCCTCATAGAATTAGGTTGGAAGGTTTTCTTCCTCTTCTATTTTTGGAATAGTTTGAAAAGACTAGGTATAGTATTAATGCTTCTTTAAATGTTTGGTAGAAATCACCTTTGAAGTCACCTGGCCCTGGAATATGCTGATTCACTTTGGGGAGGTTATTTGCTTCTAGGAATTCATCTGTTTCTTGTAGGTTGCCCAATTTTTGAGTCAGTATTTTTTCATAATATTCTCTTATAATCCTCTGTACTTCTGTGTTGTCAGTTGTTAATTTTCCTTTTGTTTCTGATTTTACTTATTTGAGTCCTCTTTTTCTCTATTAGGTTGGCTAATGGTTTATCAGTTTTGTTGATCTTTTAAACCATTCAGCTGCTGGTTTTATCAATCTGTTCTATTATCTTTGGTTTTTAGTTTCTGTTTTTTAAAAAATTCTTCTCTTAAATAAAGGAAATCTTTATTGTTTCATTCCTTCTACTGGTTGTGGTTTTTATTTGTTCTTTTTCTAGCTCCATTAGGTGTAAGGGTAGGTTGTTTGATTTTTCTTGCTTCTTCAGGTAGGCCTATATAGTTATAAAAATCTCTCTGAAAACAATTTTTGCTGCATCCAAAATATTTTGGACCATTGTGTCTCATTTTCATTTGTCTCCATGTATTTTTTTAAATTTCCTCTCCACATTGTCAGTTGACCCATTCATCGTTTAGTAGCATATTATTTAAGCCCATGTACTTGTTTTCTTTCCAGATTTTTTTAGTGTTTATTTCTACTTTGATAGCATTACAGTCCAAAAGATTCATGGTGTGACTTCAATACTTTGAATTTGTGGAGACTTATTTTACAGCTTAACATGTGATCCATTCTGAAGAATGTTCCATGTGCCCTTGAAAGAATGTGTATTCTGCTGTTTTAGGATGGGATGTTCTGAATATATTTGTTAGATCCGTATAGTCCAATGTGTCACTCAAAGCCACATTTCCTTGTTGCTTTTGTCTGGATGATTGACCCATTGATATAAGTGGGGTGTTAAAGTTCCCAACTATTATTGTACTTCCTTTGTGTTTGTTAGAAGCTGCCTTAAGTATATGGATGCTTCCATGTCGGGTATATAAATATTTATAATTATTGTATCTTCTTGTTGGATATTTCCTTCTATGATTACGTACTATCCTTGTCTTTTGTTAGTCTTTGTTTTAAAGTCTATTTGGGGGGAAGCTGAGTGGCGTGGTGGATTAAGCGTCTGCCTCTTGGTTTTGGCTCACATTCTGATATCTCAGCACTGTGAGATCAAGTCCCGTATCAGGCTCTGTGCTCAGCGCAGTGCCTGCTTAAGATTCTCTTCCCCTTTCCCTGCCCCTTCGGCTTGTGTGCTCTCTCTTAAATAAGTAAACCTTAAATTAAAATATAATGAATTCTGTTTTATCTCAGGATGCCTAGGTTGCTCAGTTGGTTAAGCAGCTGGTTCTTGATTTTAGCTTAGGTCATGACCTCAAGGTCTTGGGATCGAGCCCCGCATTGGGCTCCATGCTCATCTAGGAGTCTGCTCGAGGATACTCTCCCTCTCCCCTTTTGCCATTTTTGTACTCTTTCTCTCTAAAATAAAAAATTAAAAAAAAAAATTTCCTTTGATGCAAGTATTGTTACCCCAGCTTTCTTTTCACTCCCATTTTGCATGATAAATTCCTTTCCTTCCCTTCACTTTCAACATTCACATCTTTAGGTCTGAAATGAGTATCTTGTAGGCAGCATATAGGGTCTTGCTTTTTTATCCATTCTGTCACCCTGTGTCTTTTGATATAGGATATAGGAGCATTTAGTCCATTTAAATCCAAAGTAATTATTGCTGGTATATACTTATTGTCCTTTTACTTTTTTTTTTTGTTGTTGTTTTATAGTTCTCTGTTCCTTTCTTCTCTTACTCTTCTCTCATGATTTGCTAGCTTTCTTGAGTTACATGGTTGGATTCTCCTTCCTTTCTACTTGTTTCTCTATTACCTGTTTTTAATTTGTGGTTACCATTAAGTTTATATATAACATTTATGCATATAGTAGTATTAAGTTAATGGTCACTTAAGTTTGAAACCATTGTAAAAGCACTAAAATTATACTGTTCTCCTCCCCATATTTTAGGTATATGGTATCATACTTTACCTTCTTTCATTTTGTGAATCCTTTGACTGATTTTTATTGATATACTTGATTTTACTGCTTTCGTGCTTCCTACTTTTCTTACTGCTTCCTACACTTTCCTTTCAAATCAAAGGGTCCCATTTTAATATCTCTTGTAAGGCTTAATAGTGATGAATTCCTTTAACTTTTGTTTCTCTGAAAAACTTCAATTTCTTCCATTCTGAATGACAGTCTTGGTGGATAAAATATTCTTGGTTTTAGTTGTTTGGTCTTTTTTCCTTTAGCACTCTCAATATATCATGCCACTCTCTTGTGGCCTGTAAAAGTTCTGCTAAAAAAAAAAATTAGCTGACAGCCTTATGGGGGTTTTCCTTGTAGGTATCTGCTTTTAAAATTCTGTCACTACTTTTCGTCATTTAAATTATTATGTCTCTTGGTATGGAACTCCTTGGGTTGGTTTTATTTGTAACTCTGTGCCTCATGGATCTGGTTTTCTGTTTGTTTCCCCAGACTCAGAAAGTTTTCAGCTATTATTTAAATAAAATTTCCACCCCTTTTTTTTTTTTTAAATGTGAGAGAGCATGAGAGGGGAGAAGGTCAGAGGGAGAAGCAGACTCCCCATGGAGCTGGGAGCCCGATGTGGGACTCGATCCTGGGATTCCAGGATCGTGACCTGAGCCGAAAGCAGTCGCTTAGCCAACTGAGTGTCCCTCTCTCTCTTTTCTTTATGTGAATATTATTATACTTTATGGTGTCGCTGAGTGCCCTTATTTTTTCTCCTGTTCAGCTTGAGTGCATTCCATTATTCTGTCTTCCAGGTTGCTGATTCACAATTTTCCTTCCCCTAGTCTACTACTTATTCCCTCTACTATATTTTAAATTTCATTTATTTATTCATCTCTTATTGCTTCTTTTTTTGTTTTGTTGAAGGTGTCACTGAGATCCTCTACTCTTTCCTCAAGTTCAGGGAGTAGCTTTATGACCATTACTTTAAATTCTCTATGAGGCATATTATCTCCATTTTGGTTGGTTCTCCATTTTGGTATCTCCATTTTGGTTGGTTGGTTGCTGAGATATTGTTCTTTTCTTCCACTTGGGACAGATTCTTCTGTCTCATTTTGTCTAAATCACTCTTAGTGTTTCTCTGTGTTAGGATTTTCAGCTACAACTCAATTCTCTTGAAAGTAGTGGCTTTATGAAGAGGTGCCTTGCAGTGCAATGTCCCCCATTCACCAGAACCTGACACTTCAGAGGTGTATCCTATGAGTACTGCATGCACCCTACCACTGTGTCTGAGCCACATTTGTCTTCATTCCGGTTGGCTCAATGGCTCTCTTTTCCTGTTGTGGGCAGCAACTGGTGCTTCTATTAAAGGGCCAGGCTGGGGTCACCTTGAGCTTGAGTTGGATCAGACCAGGAATTTTCCAAAGCCATAGTTAGCACCTCAATGCCATCCCCAGAGAAGCTTTCATTGGTGGGCAGAGCCTACATTCAGAGCAGATGCCTGCCCCCAGCCCACTGCTGTGGCTACAATCGAACTGGTAGATGTGTGGGGTTTTTTGTTTTGTTTTGTTTTCTCCATAGTGCAGGAGTCACTTTGAAGTAGTGCTGGTGGCTGTCTGGGCTGCTTGCACACTGCTATGCTTTGGTGCAGCTTTGGATGGATTCCAGCCAAGGGCATGTTGAATGGGATAGGTCTATAAGAGAACACAGTGGTTAAATATCACTGTTAGCAAGGTTTTCACAAGTCTACTGGAGGAAAAGTCCTGTAGCTGCTTTGAAAAACTCCTGCAGGTGGGTCTGCAGGAAAATTCAGGGGCAGGGTGAGTGGTGTTAACATATTTGCACTGGTCGTCTGTGGGAGGTGACCTGTGGCTGCTTTGGAAAATGTTGAGGATGGGTTTGAGCGGGTGGAGTCAGGCCACTAGTTAGGTGGAGAGTAATCAAGTTGCACCAGTTCCTGCAGGTATCCATGTCTAGGCTGGGGGATGGTGCAAGGAAATGGTGCCACCCACTCTTTTGTTCTTGGAATAGTCTCCCAAAGATCCCTGCCCTTCTAGAATATGTTCTGAGATTAGTATATAAATCTTCCCATATACGCTTGGTGTTTTCAAATTGCTGCTTCTATACTGCACTTCCCGGGAGCTGTTATGCTGGTTGCTTCAAGGGTGGGGACTCCGTTTCCTATAGCCCTCTGGCACTCCCACAGCTAAACTGGCTGATTTTTAAAATTTCAGGTGTTAAGCCCCAAGTGATTATGACAACTCATGAAATTAAGACCCTCTGGTTTTCAAAGCCAAATGTTATGGGGATTTGTCTTCTCAGTGAAGTTCTCCTGTGCCTAGGGTGTCTGGTGTACTCCTCTCTCCTCCACACATGTGACATCCTTCTTTAAAACATACATTTGCAGGTCAGTTTGGCTCCCAACCAAACCTCTGCCCTTCCTACCCTCTTCAAATGGTCTCTTCTCTATATTTAGCTGTGGAGAGTCTGTTCTGTCAGTCTTTGGGTCATTTTCTGAGTTATCTGTACTTACTTACATGGGTGTTATCTACTTGTATATAGGGGATGAGGTGAGCTTAGGATCCTCCTACTCTGCCAACTTACTGGAAGTTTCTCCCATTGTTTTGTTTTTTTCACTGGTATTCCAAAATATTTTCTACCGGAATTTATCTTAATAGGCACATTCAAGCACCTACAATTCATCTACAATTATAATTTGCCTAAATATTGCTGTAGTTCTGATCTGATGCCAGTGAAGTGAAACTTCAAAATCTAAAGGAACCAAAATAACCCGGGAGGAAAAAGTGTCCCCCGTCTCGAGGCACACAATGTCTGTACGTGTGAAAACTGACATGTAGATTCAATGTTTACTAAAGAATAACAAAGAAAACATCTTTGGCAAGAGTAAAAAAAAAAATCAGTTTCAGAGACATCAAAACAATCAAATTGCCCTACATTTTTACTTTAAAAAAATAAGGAAATTTTTTCCTGCAGTTTCTCCCTATCCCCTTAGCACATTTTTCCTATTCCCTACTGCCTACCCCTCTGGCAAATACTGTTTGTTCTCTTTACTTACAGGTCTGATTCTGACATTTGTTTATTCATTTTTTTTTTTACCCCACATGTGAGTGAAATAATTTGGTATTTGTCTTTCTCAGTCTTATTTCACTTAGCATTATACTAAGTACACCCAGTTGTTGCAAATGGCAACTCTTAATTCTTTTTTATGGCATGCATATATATATGTATATATATATATATTGTTTTATATACACAAACACACTACATCTTACTTATCTATTCATCTATGATGGACACTTAGGTTTCATGCTGCAGTAAACTTAATGGTTCATTTATCTTTTGAAATAGTGTTTTTGTATTCTTTGGGAATATAAATTCCCAGTAGTGAAATTACTGAATCGTAAGATATTTGTTCTTAATTTTTTGAGGAAACTCCTCACTGTTTTCTATAGTAGCTATACCAGTCTGCTTCCCACCAAAAGCACACAAGGGTTCCTTTTTCTTTGGAACATCCTGGCCAATACTTGTTATTTCTTGTCTTTTTTTCTAGCCCTTTTGACAGGTGTGAGATGATATCTATTGTGGTTTTGACCTGCATTTCCCAGATGATTAGTTGATGTTGAACATCTTTTCATGTGTCTCTTGGCCATCTGGATGTCTCCTTTGGAAAAATGTCATGACTTGACAGTGAGGACCTGAATGGTCAGGTCCTCTGCCCAATTTTAACCAAACTGTTTTTTTGGGTGTTGAGTTGTAGAAATTCTCTATGTGATTCAGATATTAATTCAGATGTTCATTTGCAGATATTTTCTCCCATTCATGAGGTTGTGGGGTTTTTTTTGATGGTTTCCTTCACTATGCAAAAGCTTTTTTTTTAAAGCTTTATTTTGATGTACTCCCAAATAGTTAAATTTTGCATTTATTTCCCTTGCTTGACATTTATCTAAAAGAATGTTGCTAAGGCCAATGCATAGAAATTACTGCTTATGTTTTCCTCAGCATTTTATGGTTTTAGGTCTCACACTTAGATCTTCAATCGATTTTGAATATATTTTTGTGTATGGTGTAAGAAAACAGTCCAGTTTCAGTTTTTGCATGTAACATCCAATTTTCCCAGAACCATTTACTGAAGAGACTGTCTTTCCCCCAAAGTATATTCTTATCTCCCTTTTCATAGATTAATTGACCATATAAGCATGGCTTTACCTCTGGGCTCTTTTGTTCCATCTGTCCAAGTATTTCTGTAGCAGTACCATACTGTTTTGACCACTACTTCTTTGCAGTATATCTTGAAATTCAGGATTCTGATACCTTTCAGTATTGTTCCTTTTTAAGACTACTTTGGCCATTCAGGGTCTCTTGTGGTTCCATATAAATTTTCGCATTAGTTGTTCTAGTTCTGTGAAGAAAAGAAGGCATTCTTTTTTTTTATTTATTTACTTTTTTGAGCGCGAGAGAGCAAGTGAGCACAAATGGGGAGTTGCAGAGGGAGAGGGAGAAGACACCCTGCTGAGCATGGAGGCTGATGAAGGGCTTCCATTCCAGGACCCTGAGATCAGAACCTGAGCCAAAGGCAGGTGCTTAACTGACTGAGCCATTCAGGGACCCCTATTTTATTTTTTAAGATTTTATTTATTTACTTAAGAGAGAGAGTATAAGAGGGGGTAAGAGCAGAGGGAGAGGGACAAGCTGACTCTCTGCTGAGCACAGAGCCCAGTGTAGGGCTCAGTCCCACAACCCTGAGATTATGACCTGAGCTGAAACCAAGAGGCAGAAACTCAACCTACTGAGCTACCCAGATGTCCCGGAAAGAAGGCATTCTTATGGACCTTCTTGAAACTCTAAGCTTTTTATATTTAAAGAAGCTATTGCTTTTGTGCAGAAATTGCTATTAAACATTCAAATTTTCAAATTCAAAAAGATTGAGGGAAAATACAACTGTATTGAAGAAGCATTGCTTGAAACACACAGCTTCAATGCACACACATTCAAAAGCTATCTTTTAATCCTATTTGTGGCATGTACCAAGAACTTGGCAGAAAATTCAAACATAAATACAAATAATTTGTGTCCTGTTACTTCTGGTAAAAAATTGTGAATATATAAACTTGCACACTCACATGGAAACATACTATACCAGAAAAAAATCTGACGTATTTACTGCTTAAAAATAAACCTGATTTCCCTTTGAGGTATAAGCTAATCCCCATTTCTGAATGTTCTGAAAGCCACCCGAAAAGGAAATGCTCCCAGTGTTCCAGGTTTCATTATGCTATCACTAAATAAAGCAAAGTTAATTAAGTCATAGTAGTATTGCAGGTATATCCAATGAGGTTATTAACCTGGTTTCAAATCCAAGTACCTGAAGGATCATCCCAATGTAGTAATAAATATACTAATTTATGTAAATATGTAATTTTAATATTTACATCAATACAACAGAAAAAATCTGTTCACTAGTGAAAAAAGTACTAGTCTTTTTAGCTTTGAGACAAATGAACAATAATATTGGGTTGGACATTGGTAAAAATCAAATCAATACTAAAAATAAGGCCATGTGAAAGCTAAGTTCCCACCTTATAGATAAAATCAAGGTGATATTTTTAAAAATCATCTCAATTATGAAAATAATAAAATTTAATTTTGGTTTTGTTCTGGTTTAATATTTTTGGTTTGATATATTTTTGGTTTCTTATCAAAGTTACCCACATTCCTTATATCATTATTTATTGACATTCATCATTTTATTCCATTATAATGCTGCTAAAATAGGTTTCTACTTTTTTAATTTAATTATCACGTTTTATCTCCTTTTCAGATGTGGACAAGGATGGAAAGGAAATCGATGCCACATCAAGGTTAACACTTCCCCTGCAGATTTCACATACATTCAGAATAGTAGGTGACATTGTGACTAAGTAATTGCTTAAATTTGGAGTTTTAAATGTTTTTCACTGCATATTTTATTTACCTTTTTAATTGGTTTGAAATTCTAGATATATGGACTCTTCTGGGCATTGGATTAGCTTTCCTGATGATTCATATTATAGTCGCAGTTGTGTGTTTTCTTGCAAACAGAAAAGTACCAGTCAGGTAAGCGATGCCTTTGATTGCTGAATAAAATATACTGCGGCAGAACAATTTTCTGAAACATTTCATTTGCCTGGTTTTTCTTTCACTTCATTCATATGCAGGTAACTTTAGTGTTTTTATGCTTTGTGGATTTCTTTCTGGGCAGAATGTAGGAGCTACTTAACAATAATCATTCTTCTTTTTCCAGTAAAAAGCCTTAAGTTTACTTTTCACATTATGTTAAAAGCAGTTTTGATGACAACAAGAAAGGGAATGTGGCATTCTCCATATATTAAAAGACCTGAGGGGGATGAGTGTTCTTCCTGCTGCTGGTACCTGGGGAAGGCAACAGAACTGCAAAAGAGATGCTATCTTGGCCCTCCCAGTGAATTCTAAACATCAGTGTTTCAGGTCAAGACTCCCAGGTTCTAGGTAATATACAGAACAGAGACCAGGAGCTGCTGTACCCAAAGGAACTCATACAAAACTAAGAAGACCCCAATTACTGAAGGGAGAGAGCCTGGGAGGATAGTGGAGTAGGAGGATCCCAAGCTCACCTCCTCCCATGGATACATCTAGGTAACAGCCACATTGGTGCAACTAATCAAGAAAATGACCCAAAGAAAGATTGGCAGAACAGGCTCTGTACAGTTAATTCTAGAGCAGCAGTCACATCAAAAATGGTAGAGGAACAGAGAAACAGTCAAGAACCAAACTCCCACAAGATTAAACTGCACTGGAATGACAAGTCCCCATAACATTGGCTCTGAAAACAAATGGGGCTTAACTTTCGGAGTTTTTATAACTAGCAGAACTTAAAACTGGGTACTTTAAAAATCAGTAGGCTTTACTCTGGAAGAGCTGGAGGGCAAAAGGAAACTGAGTCCCCATCCCTGAAAACAGAACATAACAAACAACCCTGCCAAAATATAGCAAAGCAGCAGCAATCTGAAGATTACTTGGGGCATGCATGAGGTAGATTTCTTTACTAATCTCAGAATGCATGCTGCAAGGGCAAGGATTTTTAGGAGAATTATCTAAGAACATAAGAGCTGGCAGGTGACATTTCTACCCCTGGTAGCTTAGACAACCAGACACCTTCAAGAATAAGCATGAATACTCATTACCTAGCTTGCTAACACTGTATACCCTACCCCACATTCTCCTATGGATCCAGCCCCATCATAGCCACCCAACTGGGCAGGAGTCACTCCAAAGCAGTGACTGTCAAAACTCATTCTACAAGTAGCCCTATTAGGAACCAGTAACATTCCTCACCTACCCTGCTAACACAACACGCCCTGCATTCTACTGCAGACCCATCCCATCCAATCTGCTCCACTGGGGAGAAATCCCTCCATAGCAGTTTCTGACAAGTATCACCCTGCAATCAACTGCAACAGTAAAAAACACCACTCCAAAGTGACTCCTGCCCTGGGGAGAGGGGAAAATAACCATATACACCAGTGCCACTGCAGCCCCAGCAAGGAACTAGGGATAGACATCTGATCAGACTGTCACCACCACCGACCAACAAAAACCTCACAGGGAACAGCACAAGGAAAAAGCCCTATAGTTCAGGGTCACTGCAACCCCAAAAGACTGGGGGCAGCTATTTGGTCTCACTGAAGACCCCACTTACCAGTGAAAACCTCTCAGGAAACAATGCAGGAAGGGCATCGTACAATTTGATACAATACAGCCCCAGCAAATGGGTTGATGGCAGGCATTTGGTCTGAACCAACTTAAAGCCCAAGGCAACCACAGATTGGCCCCTTAAAAGCACAAGGACCATTTACACAGAAGAAAGAAAGGGAGCTATTGTAACCAACTGGACAGAAGGCAAACAAGGCTCAGCCACAACAGGGTGCATGCAATACATAAAGGAAACACCTTTGCAGTGACTGGCTCTGGTCAACAGAGACCAGTGCTCTAAAAGGCACCACAGGACTGCTTCTTCATAAGACCACTAAGTTTAAATCAGAAGACATAACTGATTTTCCTGCTATAGAGTAATAAATACAAAGCAATAAATAAATACAGAGACTTAAACAAAATGAGACAGAAGAATAGATCACAAATGAGAGAACAGGACAAAATCACAGCAAAAAAGCTAAAGGAAAAGGAGATAAGCAATATGCCTAATAGAAACTCAAAGTAGTGATCATAAAGAACTTACCGGACTACAGAAAAGAGTGGAGGATCTCAGTGAGACTTTTAACAAAGAGATAGAAAGCATAAAAAAAGATCCAGAGATGAAGACCTCAATAGCTGAAATTAAAAATACACTAGATGAGATGAAGAGTAGGTTAGAGGAAGCAGAACACATCAATGACCTGGAGGACAGAATAATGGAAAATAACCAGCTAAACAGCAGAAAGAAAAAGAATAATAAAATTTGAGAATGGTTAAAGGAACTCAACAACATCAAGTGTAATAACATTCACATTATAGAGATCTGAGAAGAAGAGAGAGAAAAGGGGAGCATAAAATTGATTTAAATAAATAATAGATGAATATTTCCCTAATCTGGGGAAGGAAACAGAAATCCAGATCCAAGGTGCAGAGAGAGCCCCCAACAAAATCAAGCCAAGGAGGTTCACACTAAGACACATAATTAAAATGGAAAAAAGTAGTGATAAAATTTCAAAAGCAGGGGCGCCTGGGTGGCTCAGGGGGTTAAAGCCTCTGCCTTCGGCTCAGGTCATGATCTCAGGGTCCTGGGATCGAGGCCCGCATCGGGCTCTCTGCTCGGCGGGGAGCCTGCTTCCTCCTCTCTCTCTCTGCCTGCCTCTCAGCCTACTTGTGATCTCTCTACCTCTGTGAAATAAATAAATAAAATCTTAAAAAAAAAAAAAACTTCAAAAGCAATAAGAGAATAGGAGACAGGTATCCCATAAAGCCTCTTAGCTACTTTTTTAGCAGAAACTTTGCAGGCCAGAAGAGAAGAGCATGATCCACTCAAAACACTGAAAGGAAAAAGAAACCTACAACCAAGAATAATCTATCCAACAAGGCTATCATTCTTAATACAAGGACTGATAAAGAGTTCCCATACAAATGTTAAAAATGCTCATCCCACTAACCCAGTCATACAAAAAATGTTAAGAGTCTGATTAGAAAGAAAATGTCAAAATGGAAGATAAATTTGAAAAGAGAAAATTTTCATAAGCAAATGCAAACATAATAAAAAGTATCAGATTTGGAGCACCTGACTGGCTCAGTCAGAAGAACATGCAACTTTTGATCTCTGGATTGTGGGTTCAAGCCCCAAGCTGGTTGTAGAGATAACTTTAAAATAAACAATCATACATACTAGATTAACCACATATAACACAAGTAGAGAGGTTAAAACACAAAACCAATACAATCATTAGTCAAGGAACTAAAAAAAGGATGCAAAATGTGATATCATATACATAAAACATGGAGGGGGAAGATTTTGTGTTTTTAGAATGGGTTCCAACTTAAGAACCATCAACTAATGTAGATTTCTATACGCATAGGATATTATACATCAAACCCAATGGTAACCACAAATCAAAAACCTATAGCAGATATGCAAAAAAAAAAAAAAAAGGAATTCAAGTATATCACTAAAGAAAGTCAGCAAACCACAAGAAAGCAAGAAAAGAAACAGGGAAGAACTACCTAAACAGCCATAAAACAAGTAAAATGTCATAAGTACATAACCTATTGCTAATTACTTTGAATGTAAATGAACTAAAAACTCCAATCAAAAGACACAAGGTAACTGCGATAAAAGACCAAGGCCTATGTATATGCTGCCTACATGAGACTAACATCACACCTAAAGACACAGGCAAACTGAAAGCAAAGGATGGAAAAACATTTACGATGCAAATGAAGCAAAAAGAAAGCCGGGTAACAGTTCTTAATAGCAGATAAAATAAATCTTAAAGACTGTAACAAGAGACAAGGACACTATCCAACAATAAAGGGAACAATCCAACAAGAGAATATAACAATCGTAAATATTTACACACCCAACATGGAAGCACCTAATACATAAAAAAAAAACTATTAAGAGACATTAAGGATTAAACTGACATTAATATAATAATTGTAGGGGACTTTTAACACCTTACTGACATCAATGGGTAAATCATCCAGACAGAAAATCAACAAGAAAACAGTGGCTCTGAAAGACACATTGGCCTAGATGGATCTAACAGATACACCAAGAGAACCCCATTCAAAAACAACAGGATACACATTGTTTTCAAGGGCACATGGGACATTCTCCAGAATAGATTATTAGGGCATAAATCAAATCTCAGCAAATTCTAAAGGACTGAAATCATATCATGCCTCTTCTCTGACCACAACAATATGAAGTATAAATCAAGCACAAGAAAAAATGTGGAAAGAACATAAATACATGGAATCCAAATGACACTACTAAACAGCAAATAGGTCCAAAAATCTTTGGGATGCAGCAAAAGCTGTTCTTAAAGGGGAGTTTATAGCAATATAGGTCCACTTCAAGAAGAAAAATCTCAAATAAGCAAATAAGATTACACCTAAAGGAGCAAGCCCCAAACCAGTGGAAGGAACAAAATAGTAAATAGTAGAGCAGAAATAAATGAAACAGAGACTGAAAAAAAGGGGGGGGGACAGATCAATGAAACCAGGTACTAATTTTTTGAAAATATCAACAAAACTAATGTACCTTTAGCCAAACTCATCCAATAAGAGAGAGGACTCAAATACATAAAACCAGAAATGAAGAGGAGAAATACCCATTGAAACCATGGAAATACAAGTAATAGAGATTTTGAAAAATTATATGCTAATAAATTGGACAATCTAGAAGAAATGGATAAATTCCTAGGAACATATAACCTTCCAATCTGAATCAGGAAGAAATACAAAATTTGAACAGATTGAATACTACCAATGAAATTCAATTGGTAATCAAAAAACTCCCAACAAACACAAGTCCAGGACCAGATGGCTTGAAATGTAAATTCTATCAAATATTTAAAAGAAGAGTTAATACCTATTCTTCACAAACTATTCCAAAAAATACGATGAAGGAAAGACTCCAAATTCATTGGACAAGGCCAGCATTACCCTGATACCAAGACTAGATAAAGATACTACCAAAAAAGAAAACTACAGGCCAGTCTCTCTAATGAACATAGTTGTAAAAATCCTTGACAAATATTAGCAAATCAAATCCAATGGTACATTTAAAAAAATCATTCACCATGATCCAGTGGGATTTATTTCAGAGGTAACAGTGGTTCAGCATTTACAAATCAATGTGATCTACCACATTAAGAGAAAGGATAAAAACTATATGATCATCACTATTAATGCAGAAAAATCATCTCAAAGTATAGCATTCATTCATTGTTAAAAAACTCTCAATAAAATGGTTTTAGAGGGAACATACCTCAACATGATATAGGCGTATATGAAAAAAAAAACATAAAGACAAAAAAAACCCAAAAAACTAAAAAAACACAACACAGCTAACATCATACTCTGGTGAAAAACTAAGCTTGTCCTCTAAGACCAGGAATAAAACAACTGTCACTCTCACCAGTTTTATTCAACAAAGTACTGGAAATCCTAGCCATAGCAATCAGACAAGAAAAGAAATAAAAGGCATCCAAATTCCTAACAAAGAAGTAAAACTTTCACGATTTGCAGATGCCACGATACTATCTGTAGAAAACCATACATATTCCACCAAAAAACTACTAAAACCGATAAATGAATTGAGTAAGTTTATAGAATAAAAAATTAACATAGAAATCTGCATTTCTATACACTAATAATGAAGTAGCAAAAAGAGAAATTAAGAAAACAATCCCATTTACAATTGCACCAAAAATAATAAACTACCAAGAGTGAACTTAACCAAGGTGAAAGACCCTTACTCTGAAAACTCTTAACAAATTAATGAATGAAATTAAAGATACAGAAACAAATGGAATGGTAATCCATGCTCATGAATTGAGAGAACAGTGTTAAAATGTCCATCCTACCCAAAATAATCTACAGATTTAAAGCAATCACTTTCAAAATACCAGCACCATTTTTAAACAGAACTAGAATAATCCTAAAATTAGGATTTTAATTTTAATTAGGATTTAAAAAGATCCCAAACAGCCACAGTCATCTTGAAAAAGAAGAAAACTGGAAGTATCACAACCCCAGATTTCAAGTTATACTATAAAGCTGTAGTAATCATGACAGTATGCTACTGGCACATAGATCAATAGAACAGAATAGAGAGCCCAAAAATAAACCATGCTTATATGATCAGTTAATCTACAACAAAGGAGAAAAGAATATGCAATTGGAAAAAGACCGTCTCTTCAATAAATGGTACTGGGAAAACTGAACAGTTACATGCAAAAGAATGAACCAGGACCACTTTCTTATACTATACAAAAAAAATAAATTCAACATGGATTGAAGATCTAAGTGTGAGACCTGAAGCCATCAATCTGTACAGAAAACACAGGCAGTGCTTTTTATGACACATTTTTCTAGATATGTTTTCTCAGGCAATGGAAACAAAAGCAAAATTAAACTATTGAGCTTGTATCATTATAAAAGGCTTTTGAACTGCAAAGGGAGCAACTGACAAAACAATAAGGTAACCTACTGAATAGGAGAAGATATGTGCAAATGAAACATCTGATAAGGAGTTAACATCAAAAATATATCAAGAACTTCTATAACTCAACATCCAAAAAACAATCTGGTTAAAAATGGTCAGACGATCTGACCTCAGTGTCAGGTCATGAAATTTTTCCCAAAGGAGATATCCAGATGGCCAGCAGACACATGAAAAGATGGTAAACATCAACTAATCATCAGGGAAATGCAGATCAAAATCACAATGAGATAGCACCTCACACCTATCAGAATAGCTAAAATTAAAAAAAAAGACAAGAAATAACAAGTATTGACGAGGATGTGGAGAATGAGGAACCCTCATACAATATAGGTGGCATGCAAATTGGTACAGCCACTGTAGAAAACAGTATGAGGGTTCCTCAAAAATTAAAAATAGCATTACCCTATGATCCAGTAATTCCACTAGTGCATTTACCCAAAGAAAATAGAAAAACTAATTTGAAAAGATAGACCTATCTCTATGTTTATTGCAACATTATTTACAATAGCCAAATTATGGAAGCAACTCAAGTGTCCATCATAGATAAATGAATAAAGAATATATAGTATATGGACACCTGAGTGGTTCCATCAGTTAAGCATCTGACCCTTGATTGAGCTCAGGTCATGATCTCAGGATTGTGAGATCAAATCACAGGTTGGTCTTTGCACTCAGTGCATAGTCTGCTTGGGATGCTGTCTCCTTCTCCCTCTCCCCCTGTTCATGCTCTCACTTTCTTTCTCTAAATAAAATCTAAAAAAGAAAAAAAAGTGAGATATACATACACATACATGCAATGGGATATTTTTCAGCCATAAGAATTAAATCTTCCCATCTGCAACAACATGGGTGGACCTAGAGGGTATAATGCTAAGTGATATAAGTCTGTCAGAGAAAGACAAATACCATGTGATTTCACTCATATGTAGAATTTCATAAACAAAACAAAGCAAAAAGACCAAAAAATAAGACTTGTATTTAGAGAACTAATGGTTGTCAGTGGGGAGGTGGGTGAGGAATGGGTGATATAAAGGGGATTAAGAGTATATTTATCTTGATGAACACTGAGAAATGTGTAGAATTTTTTGAATCATTATATTTTCTACCTGAAACTTAATACTGCATATTTTTCATATTTGAATTAAAAACCAAAACCAAATGTAACAAAAAGAAGAGCTTATAGTTTACATTGCCATTCAGGATCCTGGGAGCTTCCTGCCCAATATCCATCTTCCTATCACCCATATGGGATATAGGTCACCCCAGTAATGAAAATGATTGACTTTTTCACGAACTGAGCAAGATAAGGGCTCAGAATGATTTAATGACATTTCAAGAAATTAAGGAAATGCATCCTCCCTTGCATGCCAGAATGTATGATCAAAGATTTAGATCTGCAGCAATACCAGTGTGTCACAGAATACTGGGTAACTGCATTTTCCCTGATGCCAATTTTTTGTATACTTGAATTCTTCTCAGATCTCCAGCCTGCAATCATGGTAATTAGCGGACACCAGTCTTGATATCATCAATTAAGACAGTTATTATAGATTTATGGTGTTCATCAGGAAAAAAAATGACATCTTCAGGCTTACTACTATCAAGATCTTACTCATCTATTAATTCTTTAATTATTTCTTATGTGCTTGAAACAGACCAGACAATGTGGATACAAACACGCATGAAGATCAGTCTGGACTTAAAGGAGTTTATAATCTAGTGAGAAAGATATACACAAAGCTTCTAAGTGAAACACAATTTTGTGCTAGAATGCACACATGTATTAGGATTCTCTAGAGAAACAGAAATGATCAGAAATGAACAATATTCTATTGTTTCTGTGTGTGTATATCTTTAAATATCTTAATATATTAACAAATAAAATACTGAAAAATTATATAAATATATTAATACATTTTGACAGAAGATATCTTAAGATAAACATTCTATAAATAAGATTTATATAATTATACAAATGATACATATTAATGAAATTTTAATTATAATAATTTATTAATATGTTGAAATAGAGATTTATTTTAAAGAATTGGCTCAAATAATCGTGGGGCCTGGCAACCATGAAACTTGTAGGGCAGGATGCTAAGCTGGAAATTCAAGCAAGAGTTGATGGTGCTGGGTTGAGTCCAAAATCCACCAGGCAAATGTATCAGGCTAGAAACAAAGGTAGTATTTCTACATTGTAGTCCTCAGGCAGAATTCCTTCTTCCTCTGGAAATCTCAGTCTTCCTGTTAAAGCCTTTAAATGACTGAAAGGCCACCCACATTATGGAAGGAATCTGCTTTACTTAAACTTGGCTGATTGTAGATGTTAATCATACCTAAAATACCTTCGTGGCAACATTTAGACTAGTGTTGGGTAAACAATTGGGCATTATAGCCTAGCCAGGTTGACACACAAAATTAATCATCACAATATGTGAACAAGTTGTGATATTAACACAACCAGTGAGAGTATTCAAAAAGAACCGTAAATTTCACTCCTGTAGATATGTGTTGGACAGTCATTACCATGGCGGCTATGGAGAGATCTCTCAGACAAATGCTGTTGGCACTATACCACAGCCTGACAGCTACTTCTTTTCCTCTTTTGTTTCTGTCCTTCAATTTTATACTTTACCTCTATATCTGCTTTCCTTCCCATTTACACATTCTCTGTGGGAGATGTCCTTCATCTCCAAGGTTTTATGCTGTCTATATGTTAATGGCTTCAAAACATCGTTCTCATTGAAATTCTGTTTCAACCTCCAGATCCATACTATACTTTCAACCATTTCCTAGACATCTACATAGAATTGTTTTCTAGATATACTAACCTTAACATATAAGATATTAGTATCTGCCATTTCCATATTCTGGAACCTACCTTTGAGGTCCCAGAAATAAAGGGTAACTTCATTATTTAAGATGAAAAGCTTAGATGTAACTGCTTCTATCACCCTATCTGAACACACCAGGACTCTTAGGTGACAATAACTCCTCTTGCAGAATATTCACAAGAAACTGAGGGAAACTGGCTACAATCCTCAGATAAGAGGTTCCTAGCTGTCGAAGACTACCAGTGATTAGGGTCATCAAACACAATCCACAGAGGCTTGTAATGGAAGCAGAGCTATTTATAACACCATTACCCAACCTTTCATCTCTCTGGTCTACCCTAAGGAAAGGACGGGAAAGAAAAGAGGAAGAGGCATTCTTGGAGTCATTGTCTTTAGGATAGTGATAGTGAAGTATTCATGGTAAGAACATTTACCTCTTTCCAATGAAGAAGGGGAAGGATATACCACCACCAGCACTACTCAACACCAAATGATGGGAGGCCCCGAAGAGAATCAAGAGTTCAGATTGGTGATGTTCAGGAAAAAAAAAAAAAAAAGGTGAAAAATGCAAAATCTGCTTCCTGGTACTCATTAAAGCAAAGTGTAGAAAAAGAAAAGTTCTTAGGAGTATTTGACACATGCACCCTTTCAGACATACAATTTTTGGTTTAGTGTTCTGAAAAGAGATAGTCATGAAGGTATTCTGCATTCCCTGGCCTTAAAAGATCTGTGATATAATATACCAGGGAACAGCAAGAGAACAGGAGAGGGTGGTGGGGATTTAGCTGCATCCAAGTTATGCATGATCCTCCAAAGGAATGGACAAGAACCTAGAGATTCCTTCTTCAGTGAATTTGAAGAAGCACAGAGAACAGAGACAAAATGGAGCTGTACGGCTGTTTAGTTGGCTGCTAGTTTAGGAGAGGTGACACCTCTCCTGGAGAGGGTATTGGAGGCCAGACTGAGCAGAAAGCTGACATAGCTGCCTTTCTTTTCTTTCTTTCAGTTAATGATAGGAGAGGCCCAATGAAGCTGATTTACACGAACACAAAATCCATATACTATCACCATGGAGTCCATGACAGGAGAAGTCCACCAAAAAAGTCAGAACTATACAGATGCATTGTGCAAACAGTGAGGGGTAGGAGGAGGCACCCCCAACTAATGACAGCTAACTAGATATTAGGAATGTTCCGGGTACCCATTTCCCCCTCTTCTCAGTGTCTACACCAGAGAGTTAAGTCTTGAGAAAAGAGGTGGGGGATGTTTCAAAGCCAGATCATGACCCTCATCAGTCATCAGACCCTCCTTACCCTAAGCAGTTATGGTCAAATGTCAAGTCTGAAATGGGGAAGGAGCAGGACACAAATTGAGGTTAGAATCTGATATTACTTGGCATCTTTCAAGTGGGTAGGATTACCTTTAAATCATTATAAACTAACTTTTGATCATTAAAAGTGATGATATAGCTACGAAATTTGCCCAAGATATGTGAACTGGACCAAGAACGAGGGATGATTAATATAACGTGGTAGAAATAAATGACTGTAAAAGAAGAAAAGCACTTTGATGTGTTTAAATTACCTTCTTAAAATAGCTGACTCAATCAGGTACCCAAATATTAGTCTCTACTTCCTAAAAGAGGCAGGCAAAGTCCAACACTTGATGTTCCAGACTGAATCTCTGTCGGTGACCCTCTGATTTACCTCCCTGTCCACTTCCCTCTAATACCTTCTTTTCTGACTTCCAAAATCTCAAAAGGTTTTATTCCCTATTACTGCCCAACACAAATATCACTCAAGACTGTATTCTCAGTCTTGCTAATGATCTCCTGAATTGCTCACTACACATTCTGCCCCAGAGGCCACAATGATGAAATTATTTGTGGGACTGAGGAGAGGAGCCCTTCAAAGGAACCAGATAGACTAAAACTGGAGCTGCCCCCGTTCTCTCTACTGGGGTGTCCTGACTAGAGGTTGCTTACCTTAGGTCTCAGAGACTTCCCAAAAGTATGCAGCGTAAGTAATTTCAAGGAGACATTCAAATTTAACATATACTTCTGATTGAAAAAGGTGCATCTGGCCTGCTGCTTCTCCTTTCGCACTTCTTCTTTCACAGGTGTCCTCTTTACCTCACACCTATTTTCAATCTCATCAAAATAATTTATAAAGGGAAGGACAAAGCAATACCACCTGGGGAGACAAATAGAGGCATGATCTGAGAATACAGCCTCCCAAAAACGGTTTGTGTACCAAGATACCTGAATTAAGAAGTATTGAAAGGCGAGGTAGGAGAGGAATCTATTGCCAAGTTACTTCTCTCTCCCCCTCTCTCTTCTTTCCCACTTAGAATTTGAAAATTAATTGAGATGATTGCCATGGAACACATTTTAACATATCTATTTGAGTTGAACAATGAAGTCAGTCTTTTTCTGCACATTAAGTCTGAGTTGAGTAGAGAGCAGGACTGATTTTGTCATTTAGATTTCACAGCAGACAAATTCAATAATTTAAAGGAACTCACATAAAATAGTTTAGAAATTATATCCTTTGCAACCACTAAACTTACAATAAAAATTGTAGATGTTAACTTAAAAATATAAAAGGAGAGGCATAGTGTTTTTTTTTTCTAAGTTATTTTACGGAAACTCAAACGGCAATGTTTAAAGACCACTGCACCAAGTTTAACTTTCCACTATCCCCACCCTTCCACCCCCTACTCTTTGGAAAAGTTCTCACCATTCCCCCAAAACACATGGCTTCCCACACCCGCTGACTGACAGACCTATCCAAACCCACTTATTTTTGATACCAAACAAAAACATCCTTCCTGGCTTCCCTTCAGATTTAGTCACTGAGCTGTCAGAATGTTGTCCTCAAGAAGACAGTTACAGCACTATTATGTAGTATTATTACTTAACTATTTCCATATTAACCAGTCCTTTTCTCATGTCCCCAGTATCTAGCTCTGAATGCATAATAGGTATCCACTACATGAATGCTGAAGACTAGCTATACTTTATTGACAATTATTGCTTCTGAGCATCACCAAAAATATTGCTTATGTCTACAGATTACATTTAAATAAAAATGTTACACATCAAATTTTTAAGTCTTTTGATTCACACTGAAAATATCAAAATGGAAATAGGAATTAACATAAACAGGAAGTTTGTTACTCTCTTAAATAAACCTTAAGATTTTTCATTAGATTTTGTAAAAAGGATCTGTAGCATAAGAAGCCCTTCAGTGACTTAATAACTTTTATTATTTTTTTAAAACACAGGATGAACCACTGCATGCTCAGACAATGTTAAGCACACCAATAAGCTTCTTAAAGTTGTTTTTAGAGATCTGTTTCCTAGATTTTATTATACATTCTGTGACCCTTCTGTTAGCTACTTGCTACCAAGTATATTAGTGAGGACTCTTTGACTGCAAGGGAAGAAATCATCTCAAGCTAGCTTAATCAAAATAAAGAATTTAGTAAAAATGTACATTTCATGAGCTCAAAGATAACAATGAATGAGGATGAGAAAGGCTGGACCCAGTGGTATTCTTCATCTCTGCTTCTTTTTGCTGCTTTGTTTGGTGATTCTCTCTCTACTCCCATCTTTCTAAAAAATGGTGCTGCCCAGAAAAGGGTGTTAATTACCCATTATGTCTTTAGACATGTGGAGAAACTAGATCTCAGTCTTTTTGTTTATTTGTTTTAAAGATTTTATTTATTTATTTATTTATTTATTTATTTATTTATTTATTTATTTATTTATTTAACAGAGAGAGACACAGTGAGAGAGGAAACACAAGCAGGGGGAGTAAGAGAGGGAGAAGCAGGCTTCCCACCAAGCCCAATACAGGGCTTGATCCCAGGACGCTGGGATCATGACCTGACCCGAAGGCAGAAAGCTTAATGACTAAGCCACCCAGGTGACCCCAGATCTCGGTCTTTTTGTCCCCATTACTTATTCCGAAGAAGATCTACTGATTAGCCCACCTGGGGGTTAAGATTCCATTTCTGGTCAACAACTATGGGAGAGATTTGGGGTAGGATCAATATACAAACATTGCTGCAGGGACTCTATACAAGCAAGGCATTGTAGTGTGGGCATGGGGGTCGTCATGAAAGGTCTCTGAAAAGTACCTAGTACCCCTCTCCCTCTGGCACAAAATGCACCAGATTGTAACTCATGACACTTTAGAGGAAGTAACAAATATGGCAGCCTTCTAGAATTGTTTCAGTAATCAAAAGTAGATGTGATCATCAAACATATATCTAGAAATGAAAAAGGATATAAATAAATAGTGGACTATTTATTCTTACCTTACCTGAAGCCATATAATACCCACTGCTTTTCTATTTTAGATTATATCTCCTTTGCCTGTGGAAAAATTGGCAATAAATAGCTGTTTATTATGATGTACTGTGGCAGTTACTACTAAAGGATTGTGTTGTGTTAATAAAAGTTGATGTTTGCATCTGGAAATATCTAAACAATTTGCATCTGGAAATATCTAAATAATTTCATAGGACTGTAAATGTGTGCAACAGTGTTAAGATTGTGGAGTAGGAAATTATAAGACCTGAATGTGATCTTGGGAATCCTTCATGATTCAACACCACAAACATTTATTAAGTTTTCCTATGTGCTAGTATTGAGAACTTGAAAATATATAAGATGATACCCTGCTTTCAATATTATATAACATATGTTAGGTTAAATAATGATATGTTAAATAATATATTTTTAACTAGGATGAGTGTAACAGCAGAAATGTAAACCAAAATATTCTGGAGGTAAAATAGAAGGAAAAGCTAATCAAGAGAATAACTGGTGTTTATATTTCTGATAAGAAAGAAGGGTGACTAGGATCTCCACAACTGAACCAGCTGCCTATAACCCCGTGGGAGATACAGGTGTTCCTGTTGTTTGAGATGCTTGAATGAGTGGCCCTGGCCTCCAGACAAAGTTATCTATCCCTATAAATCAGTATTTTCTCTACCAGACCCTTTGCCACGGCAAACCCCTTGTATAATAATGTGGAGCTTTGGAGGCAGAAGGGTAGCTACTTTTTCTACTTCAAGATCCCTGGATAGGCCTAACTTGGGCCCAACAATGAATATTTATCCTTAGCAAAAACCAAAACCTCATTTACTTTGTGTCTCAAGGCACTCAGCTCCTTTTGCAGCTAGTGTCACTAGTGAGCCTGCCCTGATCCCAGAAATTAGTACTTAGCCTTAAACAACAACCACTAGAGGCAACAACCAAGGTTGTCTCATAATGCTGGCAAACTTTTGCTCTCTCCATTTGTGTTCATTTGCCCCAAGAAATACATCTGTTTAAAATCTAGGAACCTCACTCTCCAGTCACAGTCCCTTTGTATATCAGAGCCATGCTCTGCCAATCTTGCTAAATGTTTGCTTTGAGTTAGAAAGGGAAATTGAGAACAGGGTTTTAAAATCCTCCCCTTAAAAATGGACCACATGTGATTCCTCCTCCTCATCTCTCTCTCTTCTCTATTTTAAAGAGAAGCCTACACCGCCTGTTCCCTGATATTTTCCCCCTAATCCTATTCTTTGTGTTCATTTCCCAAAATGGCAGAAAAAGGCTGATAGAGTATTTATAGGAAAAAGACCATTTGTCTCAAGGTGGTCACATTTCTGCTCCTCTCATAAGAGTCCCACTTCCTACCCTGTAGCCAGGAATTGCATGAAGCCAGATCTCCTCTCATTTGAGTGGGGTGAGTGGTACACAAGGCAAGTCTTGAAACATCACAGGGAGGCATTCTAGGGAGCAAGCAATTCTCATGGATGGAAGAAGAGAGCTACAAAAGGGAGGTAGCAACCAGACAAAGATGAGGAGAAGTTGTTCAAAAAAATAATGTGGACACTCATAGTTTCAAAAATGGCTAGCACAGCTATAGAATATGGAAGGGAGAACAATAAATTAAACTTAGCAGTACATTGTGGGGAGGTGATGAGGGTTTTGAATGCTTGCTCAGGAGATTTCAACTCACTTAAGAAAAAAATATTGCTGACTGCTGGCTATTTTCTGTCCCATCAGGTCCACCCTCTACTCTTTTCCACTAAACAGGATGGAGAAGAGGAGAAGGTTGATCTGGAGACTTGGCCTTTATCAATTGCATTAATGGGATCCCTTGTCATTTGAATTTACATTATGTTTGGCCAAAGCAGGGTACCTTGAAGGAAGTAAAAGAGAAGGGCTGGGTATTCATAACCCTGGTATTTATAACCCTGGCTATTTTCTGCAGTGAAGTGCCAGCTAGCTGCTGGAAGTGACAGGACTGTCAAAAGCCCCTCTGCATACTACTGATACCTTCTCCAATATCCCTCTTCTTTCCCCTTCCAGCCTTGATGATAACAGGCCTGATGATTGGCCCAGTCTATTGTACCATCTCTTACTGTTCCTCTACATTCTGGCCATACTTCTGCAAATTTTCACTTTATCAAACATTCAATTTTCCAATTTGAGTATGTCAGCTATTTCTTGCTAGGGCCTTAATTGATAAAAGCCAGGCAAGTGACTTAAGCAGAAAAATGACCAGATCTTATCTGTGTTTAAACACACACACACAAACAAACACACACACACACACACACACAGAGGCAGAACATGAGGATAGATTAGAAAAGATCTAATCTTTTAGGACATAAGCCTACTCAAGAGGTTTAGAAGAGAGATTATAAATTCTTGAATCTGGACAGTGGTTGAATGCCTTAATATAGGAGATGAGGAAAAAAAACAATTGTCAAAGTTGATTTGAGGGTATTGTACTTTGGCAATGCATGGCTGATAATGCCACAAACAAATCCAAAAACCCAGGAAGAGAGATATGTTTGGAGAACAGAAAGAAAACTATTTTGATACTCTATATTTTTTATGTATAAAATGAGAAAGTTGAACTCAATCATCTTTCCCAAACTTCTATCATTTATAGGCTGTTTCCCCAATTTAGGGCCTATGTATTATGTTTACTATTATTTTATTTATGTATTTATCTTTAAAGAGACTTCATGAAAGCATGGCTTTGATGTGTCATTCGTAACACATGGGATGGGTTCTTTTTACTATAAAATATAACTACAAAGTTAAAATGTTTATGTTGCCTAAATTACTCCTTCCTATAACCCATGTTACACCTTCTACATGGAAAGTGATAAATTATTTTAAAGTTTTCTCCCAGTTCCAAGACTGCATGAGTCAAACAGTATATTGAACTTGGTTCCTTAGGCTCTGAGTATTCTTTGGTTGTAAGATAACTGCATTATACCTTCAGATATTAGTGTATTTTCAGTCTGACTGGTAGTCTACCTTTATATTTGCATTACAATTCCCTGTCCTAGTTAATACTTATACAAAAAAGTTCCTAAATTACAATTCAATATTAGACTAGACACCTGGAAAATCTATCTGTATGGTAGTCTTGACCAAACAACAGACTGATGGTTAAAAACAACAATATCTGGAACTCACTCATAATTCCATTTGTGGATAAATCTCTGGAAAGCAGGCACAGCATTGTCTGTCTGTCTTGCAACTTGCCTAACACATTGTGCATTACATAAGTAACATGTAGGACAGATGAAAAGTTAGATGGCTGGGATCCGTAAATTTGCAATAATATATGAAAACATTTGAATTGAATTTCTGTGGGCTAAATATACCCAAGACAGAGAATGAGTGATACTAACTGCCATCTTTCCAGACTATAGTGTCCAAGAACTTATTGGAATAGAGGGGAAAGTTCAAGAAATGCTAGGCTTACTTCTTCCTTTACCACAGAAATAAAATATAATAAAAGAAGACTTTCAAAGGCTAACCATAAAAGTGGTGTCCTCTGTGAATCTTCCCAGGTCACGGTGGGCAGAAGTAACCATTCCAGAGCTTCCAAAGCACTTTGATCTCAGCCTTGTTTTTCACTCATCACACTGACTTTTGGTTTGATGTCTCCCATAACAGACTCTGAAGCCTCGATGGCAGGATCTTTGCTCTATTCTTATTTATATTCCTAAATTCAACAAATAGCAAGTAGGAATTCATGTCAGTAAATATTTTATTAAATTGAATTTTCAAACTTTCTACAATAGGATGTTGGAACCCAAATGAACATTTTTTTTACTCCAAAACAATATTTTACTTGCCTTAATGCTCCAGAATTTATTTATACTAGAATCCTCACAGATGAGTCTAAACGTTGGGGTATCATTGTTGGGTATTCCTAAAGAACTTCCATCCAACTTGACCAGTTTTCATTCATTCTGTGGAGGCTGAAAGCAAACAAAGGAATACCAAATGATGCCTACATGCATGACCTTTTGCAAACTCATTAATGGGAATCCATGATGGGTTACAAAATCAGTCCATTATCAGAAGCTTAAATCTTAGAATATTAATGTTGAACATTAGAGGATACCAAAAACCTACAAGTGTAAGCATTCAAAATCTATGGAAGAAACTGAACATCCAAAAACCTGGGCATTTCGAGAAATTGAATTTAGTTGAAAGAGTAATTGTGTCCATTCTCAATACTGTCCTCATACTAGACCATTTAATTTAGATGTCCATCTTCATGACAGATTTTGCCCTGAAGTTTCTGAAAACATTGCCTGGCATCTGACACCCAATCTAATCAACCTGGCTGATAATCTGATTAACAATTTTACTTACATTATTACTCTCATTCTGTTTGCTTAGAGAAGTAATTTGTGAGTGAGTGTATAGATGAACTCTTTCCAAGGAAGTAATATATTTCTCAAAGGAATAAAATTAAAAATTTCACGTGAATTTCTAAATGATTTGCAATTTTTACTAAATATTAAGTCATTGTTTAGTTAATTCTCTGAGCATTTAAGATACTGCCTAAACAAAACCAGTTTATATGCAATGTATAAGAAATACAAGTCTTGAATAATGTAAGCTTCATTGGCATAAGTTTATATGTTGCATTTACTAACTATCCCAAGTTGTTTCAAATCTATGGTCATTGGACATAGACTCCAAATAGTCTAAGAAATAAAATCTGTGTAAAACTTATAAAGAGCACTTTACTATATAACAGCCCCATTTCTAATTATTTGATCTGAAGACAGATATTTTTACCATATTAATACAGGTGACTATTTAGCAAAAATAGTTCCCAGGTCAGGATTCAAGGACCTTTTCAGCATCTTTTATTTCAGATCTTACATAGCAAGAAGACATTATGTTACATTTGTTTCTTCATGTCCAAGAAATTAGAGTTGCTCATTGAAAGAAGTAAACTGTTTAAATGAGGAAGGACAGGAAGGCAGTACAGATAAGAGTGTGTGGGGATATATTATTAGTAAATCATATTGCTCTCCCCTGGTATGCAGCAAACACATTCAGCACCTTTGGAGAATCAGGATGCTAAGTATTTTCCTTCATGAGGAGTCACTAAAGGGTAGGGAATTTGGCAGGGGGAGGATAGAATCAGTTTCATAATTTTTCTTCAATAACTGCTTTGCTCTCCTCCTGAGAGATTCTTTTATGCTTTCGAATCATATTTCACACAATTTCTCCTTAAAGCATCCTTGGGGATACTCCTATAAGTTCAATAATCTGTTTACTGTGTTAAAATTTCTAGCTCACTAATGAATCAAAGGACAGAATGACAACAGAATGTAAAAGACCAGCTTATATTCATCTTTATAAAAAGAAACACATAAATCATAAACTCTTAGCAATACATTTCATGTATTTGTTGGCAAACATTTATTAAGCACCTATTTTGTAGTAGGCACTGTGCTAAGGATGAGAATATAAAAATTAAAAAATACTAAAAATAAAAAATAACTGGTGAAGAAGGCATATAGAAAAGCAAGTAACACCAGTTCTTCAACAAGCATATATTAAGCACATACAGTCACTTCCTGGACAGCAATGGAGAAACACAGGTAAAGAAGAGACCGACTTTGCTTCAGAGGTAAATATGATATGATGGAGAGGTTGAAGAAGAAGTTCATGAGAATGTGTTGCATCAGTCAAGTCTGAATTCATGGACTGAAATCCACTAGATGAAAAGGAGGAAGCACATCACAAAGAACATCTTAGTATAAAGGCACAAGATGTGACAGAGAATGGCATGGTTAGTGTGACTAAAACACAGGTAATGTAAGAAAAAATGATGGTAAATTTACTAGGAATTAACAGGGATATCTACATAGAATGTAGAAATGTAAGAAATCTACATAAAATGCTAATATGTGTGTTCGGGTGCTTATAATTTCTAAATAAGTTTTATAAGAGGTTGTTTTAAGATAGGAAAATGCAATTTTGTATTTTTCCATTTTTAAAGTATTATAAGCTAAATTTATTGATAGGTCCAAGAGAGCTTTAACTATATATTAATAAATTCAAAACAGTATATTTTTAAAAATTTATAGAAAGTCATGAGTCATAATAAAATAAGTCCATTCTTTCTATACAGATTTTCATATAGTGTTATAAATTTTAAATTGTCTAAAAAGATTTAAAAAGCAGCAAGTTGCTAGGTGATTGCTAAGGGAATTTATGAAGACTGATAATTAACTTCAACACTGCAATCAGGTTCAATCAAACAGATTATGTGTCTAAAAGAATTCAATAATGAAATTAGAGAGTTTTCATATAGAGTAATTTACATGGAAAAATATTTCATTCCAATTTAAAAAGTACCATATGTCCTCTCAGTAAAATGTACCACGCACAATGGAATACAAAGAGGAGAAGTTTATCTGGCTCCAGAGCTAGCTAAGATCTGGCCACTGAAGAGTGAACTTAAGAGCAAAAGCAGGATTTATGAAAAAGCATAGCCTGTCCAACAACTTATGTAGTGCAGCAAGGCGGACCAGTCAGCTTTGAGAAGAAATGCTAAAAGAAGACAATCAGGAAAAACTGGGGACTATGGCAGATCTTATCTTTTAAGCAAGTGACTTACCTTGGGGCAGGATGGTATGGAGCTCAAGCAGGGGTAATGCCTCCTGATAGTTTCTAAACTGTAAAACCATCTCACCTCTGATTCTAATACACAACAACTTAACGAGGATGAACCAGGAAATACAACAAAGTTCCAGAAAAGAATTTAAAATTATCTTTAATGTCACCATCAAGAGATACATACTATTACTATTTTGATGTATCTTCTAAACTTTTATCAATGTGCACACACATAAACACACATACACATGCTTGCATCTTGAAATTTGAGTTGTCTACCAATTTTTTCCCTATGCTGATCACTCTCAATTTTTTTACTCTCAAGATACCTTAATATCATCAAACATTATTGAGAACCCTAAAGAGCTTTTTTATGAGGTTCATAGTTATCAAAATTTATATTAAAAATTGAGAAATATTTTAAAATATATGTATTAATTCATTTAAAAATAATAAATCCATTGTGTTAAAAATACATATAAAAACATAATTATATATATAATACACATAATATACATATCATTTTATGCAAAATGACCTTTATTAACGTAAGACTTTATGGCATCGCATTTATAGGGGAAAGGAAAAGAATATAGAATAGCAAAATATCTTTACAAGAGACAGCAAAAACTTACTGAAGAAAAGAATGTCTTGTTTCCTGCTACGCAATGAGTATTTACTCCTATTTGAAACCCGAATGCTCAGTAAAACAGAGGTACTCCAACTGAAAAAAATTTAGTGAGAGCCGGCACTGAATTTTCGTATCTACTTTTGCATTAAAAGTACTGCAATATTGTTTTGATTGAAGTATATAAAGAAAATTCAACCTTCCATTGATAAATATTTTGAAAAGGAAGGTATACTTTCATAGCTTTTCAGGTAATCATGGATGTTTTTTCTATACCAAAACTTGACTTTGTGGTAAAGTGTAGTCGTAATGTGGAATCTGAAACCCTATCAATGAAGTCTTTGCACTGTTAAATTAAAAATTCGCTGGTCTATCTGGCACTATGAATGGATCATTTGCCCATGTGTGATTCTGTAGTGTCCTGCATTTTTCATTTAGAAAATTGTTACATGAGTTATGTAGCTTCTGAAGTGTTGAAACATTTCATTATGCAACATAAGAAAAAAATTTCATCAGACAAGTCTTTAAAATCCTGGGAAGCTTTTGTGATCCTAATGGAAAATATAAGGTTTTCAGAATTCTAACTTTTGTTTGAAAGTTCAAATTTTATCATTAGCAAGAGATACTGTCAGGTGTTTTCTCTGATATCATCACTCTTTCTTATTCATTTTTAGTAAAATGTCTGCCAAATGCCCTAGACTGAATAACCCCAAGCTGTCATTCTAATAAAATAGTTGTTCCGTGAAAAAAGTAGTTAGTTTAGCATGCAACTCAGTCCTGCAGTGCTTTTCCACAAGACAATATGGCATAAAAGTGCTTTATGCATAGTTCTCAGAATATTATAAAAACCTTGCATGAACAGTTGAGATTTAATATAATCAATTTTGTTGTTTAAACAAGGTCATTTTGAAGTGAAATGGACTTGTCAAAAAATTTACTGCAAATACATGGTGGTGAAGAATGTAACATACAGCTAGGTACCATTGTCTTGTTTCCTGCTAAAGCACTGACAGTTTTAACCATCAGTGCAATATCAGTGCAAACAACAACACAGGGAAAAAGTCTGTTAAAATAAAAATTTGTTGAAGTATCTTGCATTTTAATGAATCTTTTACCAATGGGTATTATTATTATTATTATTATTTTGAATTTGTATACCCCTGAAGAGGTCTTAGGACCTCCAGCAGTCCACAGACCACACTTTGAGAAACACTGCCCTTAAGCCACCAAATATTCTTTATAGCATTACTTGAAAGGGCTATTTAATGTTCTCTCAAGTACATGTATCATCATTTAATCATTATCCTATTATTAGACATTTAAGTTATATATAATTTTTCATTATTACCAGTAATTTGTGATAAACCTCTTTCTATATAAATCTTTGTCTTCCTCTTTAATTATTTCCTAAAGATTGACTCCTAGTAATTTTACTAGGTCAAGAAAGATTTTCAAAGTGTGCTATCAAATATATTTCCAAAGGGACTCGGCATCTGGTTCCTGTTAGGCAGTTGTGACTGTGCTACTACTACACTCAGATGAGGAGAAGCCGAGCAGAGACTATGCTCACATTGGCAGCATGGGGTTTCCCTAAGGTTAAGGTACAGGAACCTGGGTCAGCTTTATTCACTCTAATTGCATCCATATTCCTGGGCATGTTCCTATTTAGGCTCTCTGCCACAGCAAGATTGTGTTAAACAGTGACAGGTTTTGTAGTCAGTGATATTTATTTCCTACCTGAAAAGAACAGGAGAAAAATATGGCAGCTGCTGTGTCATGTGAATGACTTTAGCAAAAATTTAGCATCCCAGTTGTTTGGTTTTGTGACCCCAGATGATGAATCCTTTCCTCTCCTTTTTGTGGCATTTCTGGTTATGTTTGCAAACCGAATCCTTTCCAAACTTTTTCACCCAAACATTTGGTTCAGCTTGTTCCTTAAGGACTTGGAAATGAAAACTTGAGGTCATGGACATTCCACCCCCCCACCCAATTTATCCCTGCTTTTTAAAAAACTGGCTTCTTTTTTTTTTTCTCTCAGACTTACTAATAAAAAAAAAAAAAGTCAGTATCTTGCTAGAAATAGAGACTATGATATCGCTGAATATGTCCTCATAATTTTCCCCCTTTTTTTCTTTAGCAGTAGTCCAGATTATATAGTATTCTACAGGAGTATACATTCAATGAAAAAAGTTGATTTAATAGACTTAATGTATTCTTATAATGCCTCATAATGTTATGTGATTTTTTTTCTACCTATAGATTGTTAGAACAGACTTAATGTCTGCTCTCTAATTATCTACTACAAATTGTAATCTCGGTGTTGACTTTTTTATAATAAACGCAAACATGAAAATGCTCCTGAAATCAAATTCTCTGAGGCACCGTTGTGCTTCAAGGCTTCCATAAAATTCATCCCCCTCCTTACTACTACCTTCTCCTAGATAGATTTTATTGAAGCACACTTTGGCATTCAGTCTGATATTTTGAAAAAAATTAATTGAAACAACCTAGTGAAACCCACTGTTTCCTCTCCTAAAATCATGTTGTGGGGACTTGCTGCTGTTTTAGCCTAGATTACACTAAGAAAATGCACACATATATATGTCTTCTTTCCTGAGTTGGAGATGTGCTACTGAGCGCCTCCTTTCTTTCTTCTTGAAAGTACTATCTATGTAACTGACTGTCCTGCTTACATTTAAATTTAAGAATCTTAAAGTCAAGCTGTACCCTTCATTTAGTAAATATACAGACTCAATTCATATTCTGTCCCATTTCACTACCTGTGGTTCTGTTTTCCAATTCTCAGAATTCCTTTCTTTGACTTCCTATCTCCTTATTTATTTTATATTCTTCCATTGTACTTATTTTTGCAAGCTGATAGATACAAAAAGAACAAAATAAGTTCTTATTACAATAAGAACAAAATAAGGTCTAAATTTTATAATTTGTAATAATTCTCCTTAAAAAAGGTTTATTCGAACAGGCTAAAATCTGGACTGGAAATAAATAGAGACCAGGTATAAAATAAAACTTGTTTAAGGCTTAGAGAAAGAAAAAAAATGATATATATGAATCATATAGCACTGACAATTTCATAGGAAACATGGTGCATCAGGTGCTTGGGGGGCTCAGTCAGTTAAGCATCTGCTTTCATCTAGGGTTATGATCGCCAGGCCCTAGATAGACAGAGTCCTGCATCAGGCTCCCTGCTCAGCGGGAGTCTGCTTCTCCCTCTGTCCCTCCTACCAATGGTGGAGCTCACTTGCTCGCTTCCTCTCAAAAATGAATAAAAAAACAAAACAACAACAACAACAAAAACCTAAAAAAAAAAAAAGAGTGCATCAGTCTAAAATCAGGAAGCAAAAACAAAACAAAAAATAATCATCATTCATTAATCTGTATGATGGAACAGAGAAAAAAATCAGTAGTACCCTGGTTAGGGTACTACTAATTATTTCTTAAAAAATATCTATTCTTGGGGCTCCTGGACGGCTCAGCCGGTTAAGCGTCTACCAACAGCTCAGGTTATGACCCCGGGGTCCTGGGATCAAGTCCCACATTGGGATCCTTGCTCAATGGGGAGCCAGCTTCTCCCTCTGTCTGCCGTTCCCATGCTCATGCTCTATCTCTCTCTCTAAAATAAAATCTTAAAAAAAAAAACTCTTCTTGACTGAAGTATGTTTAATGTACGTTAAAAATAGATGAATAAAAGCAGAAAACCAGGAACACTTTTATTAAGATTTTATAATATATTTTCATCTGACAGATTAGCACACTCAGAAAGACTGAGGTATAGTAACAAAGTCTTAAGACTAAAAACATTTGGAAAAACCAAATTGAAGAGTTTTAAATGACAGAGGTGGAAACAGGGAGAGTGGAATTGAGATTTACTTCTCTGGGACACCCCAGACTCACCATTAATCAGGCTAAGCAAAATTTAACGTAATGGGCACGACTCCCAGAATAAATGAATTCTATCTCCACCACTGAAGTAACTGTATTTCATAATTTAGATGTATCCTTTAAGAAAAATGTCACATGTACTTTTATGGTTAGAAATTATTTTTTCCCTATTAGTAACAAATCAAATACTTCATAGCCTGAAAATTTTAGATTCTTATATTTACACATGGATGTTTCATACTTCTCACTTTTCAGAGATACATGAGATATGGGCAACTCAGATCTTTACTTTTCCAATACTATAAAATGAGTTATTTGTACTAAATTGTTTTTTCGCCAATCATATGATTTTTTTCAGTTTCTTGGTAATAGAAAGATATAGAAGGGCCACACGTATGCTTTTCCTCTAGTCTTCATGGAAGCCCCAAGCTATGCATCTGAGCTGGCACTTAATCCACTGAAAAAAAAGAATGGAAAGAGAGAGCAAAAGTAGCCTCCTGGCCTACTTAAAGTCTTGTGCTAAGTGGAACAGAAAACTAAATACAAATATGGCTCCATGATAGTAACAATTATTATCTTTTCTCTGTGGGAAACGATGAAGTATATCGGTGGGAGTGGGCATGAGGGAACACAACAGAAAGCAGGTTAGTGGATTTTGTTCCATCATAAATGCTTTGGACCATAAACATTAAGTTATTCTTTCCATAAGTAGTCAGTTGATTCCTACTGCATTAGGTACTGTGATAGAAGAGTAACCAGACGTGGTCTTTATCCTCCAGACTTGTGGTCTAATATGGGAAGAGTCTCAGATGCCCTATCTGTAAAATAGGCATGAATAAAATGACTGCAAAGGTCCTTGCTAGCTCTAAATTAATAAGTTGATATAAAAAATTAAAAAAAGTACTACAGTGATTATTATCACTAATTTGATACTTCTTTATTATTTTTCTTTATCCCAATATCCCTTCATTGAACCCAGGTTTTGAGGTTAGGAAAAAGAAGAAAAAGTTTAAAAGAAAGACAGTTGACAGAAGGAGGAAAGAATAAGAAAAGAAGGTAAAGAGAATAGCAGTCAACTATTACCAGGCATCTACTTGTGGATTGTATATACATATAATTTCATGCAAGAGACAGAAGTCCATTAGCTGCCACCCTCCAAAAGAAGTTCTGGAGGCAGGAACCATATACTGATCAACTTTGTAAGTCCAAGATCTAACACAATGTTTTAGTACATAGTGTGTATCCTAGAATTATTGGATACATTTGCGTAATTATAAAAGATGGTAACATCAACATTCTATCATTCTGCCATTTAAGAAATGAGTCACTTTGCACAGCATCATTTTCTTTCATGCACTTAACTCAGAATGATCATTTCTTGAATTTTAGAATATTCTTCAACATTTAGAAGCAATATATACAAATTATTTCATTAGTAGAAGCATGAGAACAGATTCCTACACACACAAACGCACACACCCACCACCACCACCACCACACGGACAACAATATTTTTGGTAAATAAATTATCACGTTTATTCCTTCAAATCACATGGATAGCTCCATTATGATTACCTCAGTTTCAGAGTACAGTTATCCATGCTTTTTAGCATACAACTTTTTACAGTGGAGTTTTATAATACAGTCTCCCTAGAATCGTCATGCATTGCCCTCTCAAATGGTATTTCCTCTTTTATAATTTGTACTAAAGTTTTTAGCTCATTTTTCTCTGATCATTTTCTAACCCTATTTTTAAATATGAGAAAAAAATTGTGACAGCTTGTTCCCCTGAGATAGTAATGGGGATGAAAGCATTTGGTGGATTAGATTAAGAAGCCTGACCAGTTTCTCAGACACACAGAATGACATAATAGTAATTTAGAGAAAAACATGCCTGTTATTAACAAAAAGAAATTAACCCACTGATAACCAAAAATAGCAATTAATTTGTTAAATAAAATAGGACACTGCCCATAAAACTAATTATAAAAGTGGATTATAGTTATTAATTAATAAACTAATGATGTATGTAAATAGATGTTCATTTTGGAGTATAGACTTTTCAATAGAAACCACTCAGGCACTGTCTATCATTCTTTGTGTAACCTTCCTGATAGCCATTCTTCAACAGTCAGAGTGATACTTATGCTCACTGTCACTTTTTCTTTTGATATATATAAAGGTTTATTCACTTATCTAGTCTAAAGATGGTCAGATTGACAATCAGACTCTACCCTAAAACTATCCAAACACTGACATAAAATTTTTTGTCACACACTATCATTACAATTCAGGGTTTGTATTTTTTCTTTTAAAAGATTAGAAAGAGGGGCGCCTGGGTGGCTCAGTGGGTTAAGCCTCTGCCTTTGGCTCAGGTCATGATCTCAGGGTCCTGGGATCGAGCCCCGCACCGGGCTCTCTGCTCAGCAGGGAGCCTGCTTCCCCCTCTCTCTCTGCCTGCTTCTGCCTACTTGTGATCTCTCTGTCAAATAAATAAAATCTTTAAAAAATAAAAACAAAAAAAAAATAAAAGATTAGAAAGAGAGCACAAGCACATATAGTGGGAAGAGTCAGAGGGAGAGAGAACCCCAAGCAGACTCCACACTGAGCATGGAACCTGACTCGGGGCTTGATCCCAAGGATACTGAGTTCAAGACCTGAGCCGAAACCAAGAATTAGACACTTAACCTACTGTGCTACTCAGACACCCCACAATTTAGTTTTATATTAGTAAAGGTTTTAGCCCCAAGAGGCTAGAGATAAATGTGTTTATCAATAAGAAACCTTAACCAGAGCAATTAGACAAAATAAATATAGGAGTACATGTACCTTTATGAATTAGTGTTTTTGTTTTCTTTGGATAAACACCCAGTGGTACAATTATAGGATCATACAGTAATTCTATTTTTTCAGGAACATCCATACTGTTTTCCACAGTGGGGAAAAAACTCCCTTTTTCTCCACATCCTCACCAACACTTGTTAATTCTTGTGTTTTTAATTTTAGCCATTTTGAGGTAATACTTCATTATAGTTTTAATTTGCACTTCACTGATCATGTGATAGATAGAGACCTGAAGCCATAAAGTCCTAGAAGAAAATGAAGGCAGTAATTTCTTTGACATCAGCCATAGAAATTTTTCTTTTCTAGATAGGTCTTCTCTGGCAAGGGAAACAAAAACAAAATTAAACTTACTGGCACTACACCAAAATAAAAAGCTTTTGCACAGTGAAGAAGCATCAACAAAACAAAAAGAACTTACTGAATGGGAGAAGATATTTGCAAATGATATAATCTGAAAAGGGGTTCATATCCAAAATATATAATTCATACAACTTAGCAGAAAAATAATCCAGTTAAAAAACAGGCAGAGGACATGAATATTTTTCCAAAGAAGACATACAGATGACCAGCAGACATGTGAAAAGGTAACAATGCATTCTTAGATGACACCAAAAGTCCAAGAAACAAAACAAAACAAAAAGATAAACAGGACTTCATCAAAAATTTGTATGTATCAAAAGATATTATCAAAATCCTAAAAGGACAACTTACAGAGGAGAAAAAATATTTGAAATCATACATCTGATTAGAGTTTAATATCCAGAATATATTTAAAAAAACTCCTACAACTCAACAAAGAAAACCCAATTAAAAACAGCAGGCTTTTGTAGACATTTCTTCAGTAAAGACATACAAATGGCAAATAAGCACATGAAAAGATATATAATTGAATGGGAACTCAGATACTTATATGTCAACATTCATAACATCATTTACAATAGCCAAAAGGTGAAAACAACTCAAGTGTCTATCATCAGATGAATGAATAAACAAAGTGTAACATATGCACACAATGGAATATTATTCAGCCATAAAAATTACTGAAGGTCTTACACATGATACAATATGGGTGAACCTTGAAAACATTATACTAAGTGAAATAAGCCAGACACAAAAAGATAAATATTGTACAATTCTACCTATATGAAGTACCTGGAGTAGGCAAATTCATAGAGACAGAAGGTAAATCAGAGGTTACCTGGGGCTAGAGAAAGAGGAGAATGGGAAACTACGGTTTAATTGCTACTGAGTTTCTATTTCTGGTGATGAAAACATTTTGTAAATAGTCAGAGGTGATGGTTCATAACACTGTGGAAATAATGAAAGCCACTGAATTATACACTCAAAAGTGGTTAAGATGTCAAATTTTATGTTACATATTCACCACTTTTAAAAATAATTAATAAAATTAATATTAAAGATGGAATCATAATTAAGTGAGTAAATTAGTATGATATGCGGTAACTGAATAAAGCTGTTAAAATATACATACAATAAACATTTACCTCCAAGTCATGTTTACTGGATGTAATATAAATGAGTTTTTGTTTTATTCTTTATCTTCATTGCCCATTTATAGTAATTTCAGATACATATTATAAACACTTAGGTATTTTTAATCAATACTAAAACAACTGTTACTTAATAAGCCATGAAGTGAATTCTTTTAGAGTTATACATATGCTCACTAAATTTAAATTGGAAATTCCCATCAGAATTATCCTAGTTCTGTAATGACATCTCTCTCTTTAGCCCATTCAAAATGCCACCCTATATAGTTACTGTGCATACTGGATATAGCAGGAGGTTAATAATAATTTAAGTGAATGCTTGATTAAGTTATGGATGGAAAACTCATGTTTTATAAAACCCATGCTGCTTTTTCTCTCTACTCCAAACTTTTAAGTCAATTCCTTGCTGATTCCTGAAGGTGGTGAGATTCTTTGAAACCTCAGTTCTTTTAGAGCTTTCTGCCTATTGACAAATAGTGTTAAGGTAAACATAGCATTTTTAGCCTAATACAGGGTTATCATTATACATTATAGTGTTAGAACTGGCAGAAATCTTCACAGACATTTTGTTTTCTTCATAGAAGAATCTACCATTTTAAGTAAAATTATTTATATCTGAATATAAATCATATATAATTGATGCATATGGAAAATTATATCATAGTACTTGAAACAGTAAATGTATGAAGTTGACACTAGAAATTTACTTAATATAAGTATCTATTGATGATGGGTAATATTTTACACTATAAACAGGAACTACCTTAAAAATTAAGACTAAGAATTCATATTTAGGGACGTACTGTTGATAGGAAAAATAGTAGTTTGTGACTGCTAATAAACATAATTTAAAGAACAAATTTACCGTTGCTCATGTTCTACTACTCACACCCTTTCCTCTTTTACTACAACTTCACATTCTTAAGTGTCACCATTCCTTCTCTGTGGTCACCTGATCCCCAAAGTCTACCACCTATATAGCTTATAGGTCTTTTTTTTTTAATAGAAAATTATTTAAGCCTTAAAATCCTCTCCAGAAAAAAAAAAAAAAGTTGCTCCAATAGCTGAATTTAACAGACCTGGAAAACTGATCGATTTACCTGCCTTCTGCCTGGCAATCATGGTCTAGGTCATTTGGGGTCCCAGCTGCAAAGCCAAAAATAATTGTCTCACATCAAAATCTTTTGTATTGCTTGTACCTCACTTCTATCCGATTGACTGCCAAGCCTGTCCCTTCAGTTTCTGGTTACCCACCTGGCCTTTGGACCATCTGTCCCCATGGTCTAGATTTCCTTTTGCTTCCTGATTTCATGCCTGATTTCAGCTGGGATTAATTTTCCTGAGCTGTGTCTGCATTCGTCTGATCTTTATCTAGTTCCTAATTTCCATTTTGTTTTGTTACTCCCTACCTTGATGTGCAGTCTCTCCTGTGCCAGCCTTTGTTTTGGCATTGTGACATATTCTGAAATTTCCCTTCAACTCCCTATCCAGTCTCAACTCTAAAACCAACCCTGCCTAAGCCAGCACCTAACTGTACCATTTACTGAGTTTACCACTCTGAGAACTTTACATTGACTACTAGTCTTGGCGAAAGGAAAGGCAAAGAATAAAAAATCACTTATTCAGCCTAACTGTAGCAAATCATAAGTTCTCAGTTACTATAGTTAAGGAATTAAAAGATATTTGTTGCCTCATCATTTAAGAATCTATGATTTTTTTCAAATAGTAACCCACAAATATAGCTGCTATATGTATCTCTACGCATTCATACCCAAAATGTAGACTCACCAAGGTTCAACTGGTTAAGCTGTTGAATATTTAATATTGAATTTTGGTAGATGACCATTAAGAGGTCATTAATGGATGATTTCTTTTCAAAAAACAAATCAGTTTCCTCTTTACTGCCTTTTCCCTTAGGATTTAAGGTATATTATTGACAGACTTATTATCATTATACCCTGATTAGCCAAAAATAATCATGCATTACATATTTTTTTTCTTCCTAGCTGTCCTCAAGACATTGGCAATCATCCTACAATTGGTCTTCCATTCTCCATTATGCTTGTGTGTGTGTATATATATGTGTGTGCACATATATGGGATCATTTTGTAAATCTTTAATGGGGTATATTTAGTTATCTGGTTATATTCTTTTGTTCCTGTGGTGGGCATTTTTTATTCTCAACAGTTGTGACCAACTATTGCAGGGCTTGTTGTCTTCTAATAAGTCTGTGGACTCTTAAGTAATTAGAGTAAAGCACAAAAAGAAAATGATCATTTAGGAGTTCAGTTAATCAGAGTATATTAGCAGATCTAGACCAACATGTGAGATTATCAAAGACACATCTCTTTAGGATTTATTTAAAGGAAACACTAATATAAAGAACTCTTCAAAACACTCATACTTAAATTTGCTATTTAAAATGCTAAAGAATGACTCATTGCTATAGATTTTTATGACAAACACTGTCATGAAAAATAGTCCTCAGGATTTGGTGGTTTGGCACTTTTGAAGTCTAAGGTAGCCTTTCCATACAGCCAGTTCTTTATAATGTTGTACCCTTCGAACCACCTGAGTAATATTTTAAGAAATCAATTTTAAGACCAATTTATGCCACTTTTTATTTCCCTGTGTTTATCTGAATCTAAATATTCAGAGTACAAATAACATTTCTTTAAAGAATGTAGTTGCCCTGGTGTCCTGCAAAAAACAAATAATAATTTTACTTATAGTAATACATTCATAAAAATAAATATGCTGGCTAGGCAATGTGTCTCTCAGAGATGTCTACCAGATAATAACCTAGAAATGTACTGCATTACATTTTGATACTTATTCTTTTTTTATGGCCCTGTGTGCTTTAAGGAAAACTAAAGGAAGTGTTAACTGTGCATTTGTTAATCCGGTTTATGGGAGCTGGAGTGACCCAGAAAAAATAGAGGTATGTGGTAATAGTGAACTGTATTGTTTCAGAAACAGAAATACACACACACACACACACACACACACACACACACACACACACAGTGTTGCTTGGACATGTTTTCATATTATGGCTAAGAGGAATGTTTTAACAGAGTTATTTTATTGGGAATGGGAAGGGTTTTATTCCCTCTAAATGTGCAATGAGAATTTTCCATTCCAGGATAGATTCAATCTGTTTGTAAAGTCAGTTCAGTGTTAAGTGGGTTTGTGGTCACTGTTCATACTCAACAAGAGCTGACAAATCTGGAAAATATCAGTTTAACCCAGACAGAATATTAGTCAGCTACCCAGTAACTCTTTATTAACTGTTCTTTGTATTCTATTCCCAAAGACAAAAGGGAGAACAGCATTCTGTGCTGTGCTTTAAATATAGGTGTGAGCAGTAAAGGGCTATTACCTGCTAATTCAGAAGACTAAAGGAGAAATTAAAGTGTATTACATTTTCTTGGGACTTTTTGGGGCTATTCCTTTTTAGTGCACTAAGTAGACTAGAGAGAAAATGAAGTAAAATCTTTCTCATCTCTTTCTTAAGTAGATAACATGAGCATTCACTCAGGTATAAAATAGGATTAGCCATGACGCATCACTTCTTATCTATGAAAACCTCCTTATATCTGATTTTAGAAATATTTTTATCAGAGTCACTCTTGTCAAAGTGAGCATATAGAAAGCGAAAGTGTTCATTCCCCCCCCCATCATTTTTAAATGAAAATAGGCCACAAGTAGTTACCATTATTTAAATAGTTAACAAGATGCCAGATTAGATAATTTTAGTAGTTTTGGAGCCTTAGTTGATATGGCTGAAGGCTGACACAACACTTGATTTTTTAATTTGTGTTTTACTCAATAATGATGTCATATATACTTTTAGTATTATTTTGGTAGGAATGAAAACAAGAAAATAGTTCCCAGAGCACAAAGAGAATTAATATGGATGATTTGTCAAGTCAATCAAGACACAGAGTAAAACTTAAAATGTAGGCCTCCACCTCTGCCCCCTACTTCAAATGGACAATAAATAAATAAATGTATATTTAAGAAGCCTAAGGTATCTTTTTGACAAAGTAGGTAGGTGTAAAACAAACCCACTTTCATTTTAGGAAGAAAATTTAATCTTTTTTTTAAATCTTTAGTTTAACATTTAGTATCTGAAAGATACAAATAATATAAGGGAATCAAATGTACTGTTTTAAATTTGGCATTTTTTATATTAATACCTTAAAACCTGTAATAATTAAAAAGCTGCTAGGAAGGTATTGTGCATCTTTTACTTTCTACTGAGAAATGGCCACTATGGCACACGAGTGGGGGTTCATATCAAACACCCACTTTTAAAGGTGCTTTCAGGACTCTACTATGAATGTACACGGCCGTGCAATTGATGACTCTAGAGAAAGCTGGAAGCAATTTCCTTTTTTCTATTCATATAAAAAAAATTTCCTTTTTCACATTTTTTCTCTTCCATTAAGAATGGCTAGAGAAGGAAATCTGTCACAGTTCTTGAACTTTGTTGCTGCTTTGACTTCTGTTGTTTCAGAAACAATGACTTTGTATTAAGCTAAGTGTACCTTCCCTGACTTTGTTACAGAGAAATAGACTTCTCCAAAATACTCTTCCAAAACCTCTTAAGAGAAAATTCTCAAATCCTGATAAAGAACTTGTAAGAATATTATAACAAACTGCCATGTATCCATCTCCCAACTTCAATCATTACCAACCCATGGTCATTCTTGTTTCACCTCTACTACCACCCATTCCCACTACACACCAGAATGGTAGTGTTGGTTTATGTGTGTTTTTTAAAGACTGTTTTGTTTAGAGCTATTTAGGTTCATAGCAAAATTGAGCAGAAGGCACAAAGAGTTCTCATATATCCCCCTACTCACAAACACATGTTGATGGCTCTCCCATCAACATCCTACATCAGAATGGTACATTTGTTACACTGACAAACCTGTATCTACCCACCATCCCGAGTCCATAGTCTACATCAGGGTTCACTCTTGGTGTTAACCAGGGTATTTTTAAAGAAATCCCAGATATCATTAGATTCAACCTCTAAAAACAGGTTGTAATACTAAGGGATAAAGACCTTAAAAAATATAACCACGGTATCATACCTAAACATTTAATAATTCCTTGATGCCATTAAATATGTAATCAGTTTTCAACCTCTCCAAACTGTCTCGTAAACAAATAAGTATTTCTTGTTGTTACTATATTTTTAAAATCAGAATGGATATAAGGTATATCATCCGAATTGACAGACATGTCTCCTAAGACTCTTTTAATCTCTAGGCTCCGTTTTTCTCTCGTGTTTTCCTTGGACTTTCTTTGTTGAAGAGATCAGTGTTTGTCCTATTAGAACTTTCCACATTTTTTCTAATATACTCTGTAAAATATAACTCTCTCAATTAACAGTCAGGTTTAATATTTTTTTGTTCTGTTCAACTATGATTAATATAGCAGACTTACAGAAACCAGCACCACAGAAAGAGGTAGTCAAGATTCTGTCACTGCACTTCCCCATCCCACCAGAGGTGAGGATAAGGCAGTGACTCTTTTGCCCCAAGGGCCTTGGACACGTACCAACCTTAAGCCTGTCAGCAGTGTAGGCAGTGTGGACTGTAGGTACTAGGGGAGAGTCAGGAATGCTCTAGTTATCACTGCAGTGGAAATCCATTAAATACTCACTGTATTCTGCATGATCTGGAAAGAAGTCTATTACTTTGACGCCTAAAATCCTAACCTTTTCAATGTGTTTTTCTTTAGAGTTCTGTATACTCCTTCTCAAATCCATTATACGGCACAACATCAGGATGCCTCGAGACCATGTCTAATCATCTGAAATAGTACCATCCAAATCAAGTATGATCTAGGGTATGTAGTTTATAGAAAATCCTACTCTGAGACCTGACAGAAACTCATCTTATGCAAAAGTAAAAATAGAAGGGATTCAGAACACTAGTGTAATTATTATATTTACTAATAAATTTTCTTACTGAATATATTAAATATTTTCATGGAATCTGAATCAGAACCTTATATTCCTTGTATATCTGAATATTTTAATAAAATGTTCTACTTGAGTTTCTTGTTTTCCTTTGATTATATCATGGTCATTTTTTTAAATTACAAATCAAATTGTTTTATATCCTGAGTATAAATAAGTGTTAAAAGGCTTACTTAAATGAGATAGAGCTTAGAAATAAGAATAAGTTAATATTTGCAGGAATAGACAAATTATACCAATCCTAATCCACATAATTATGAGTAAAATTTATTTCTGCATCTTGAAAAAAATGTGAAATTGTCATCCTAAACATGCCTTTATTCAAATAATTAAACACATATCTTCATACAGATATAAAAATAATACTGAAATATATGAGTTATAAAAAGCTTTGGACTGGGCGCCTGGGTGGCTCAGTGGGTTAAAGCCACTGCCTTCGGCTCAGGTCATGATCCCAGGGTCCTGGGATTGAGGCCCACATCGGGCTCTCTGCTCAGCGGGAAGCCTGCTTTCTCCTCTCTCCTCTCTCTCTGCCTGCCTCTCTGCCTACTTGTAATCTCTCTCTCTGTGTCAAATAAATAAATAAAATCTTTAAAAAAAAAAAAAAAGCTTTGGACTTCAAGAAACTGAAAAATCCCTATTCCAACTGTTTAAATAATGTGGCAATTATTATCCCTAAAATCAGGAAATTGGGAGAGAGAGCACTTGCTTCGGTTGGTTTTTGCAAAAGTTCCATGCCTTCAGCAAGGACTTTGGTTATTTATAAGTTTCAGTTCCTAGATTATGTTCTCAGGCTAGCTCCCCTATAGGTTAGAGGATAGCTTTATAAGCTGCAGCACTGTTGCATTCACAATGTTTAGAGGCAGAAAAGGAGCAATATTTTCTTGTGTCACTTTTTAACAAGAAAACCCTTATCACGATGCATTCCCAGAAAAAGCACTCTTATTGGCCAGGAGAGACATGGAGCTTGTGCCAAGCCAACCTCTTCAAAGGTGACGAGGCCCCCATGGCTGGCTGACACTCTTCACTATACCCGCTAGGCTGAGAATGGACCTGTGAATCTCAATGACAAGGACGTGAGGGTAGATACTTGAACAAAATTAGAGGTTAGGATCAAGAAGGGGACATAGCCATATAGCAGCAACTATGTGCATCTGCTCTAAATAGTAAGGGGAATATCCCTTTCAGTCTACTGGATACAGATAAAATTAGTGATCAGTGACATGCCAGGCCTCTGTTCTTAAGGATTTGGAGAGAAGAACAAAAGTTCATGAATCACTATCACATGATCATTTAGGACATTCCTCAATCCAATGTAAGGTCAGTTGTATACAATATAAGGTTCACTACCAACATATTAGTGCCTTTTGTGAGACTACAGACTGGAAAAAAATATATTATTGTTCATTAACCTTCCAACAGATTAATCTCAAATTTTATCCCTGTTAATTGTTTTGAAGCCCATTAACTGCATTCTAGTTGCACTATGATTATCTTTTCCTAGCTGCTGCTTTCCTATTGACATCAAAATTTCTGATCCTAGAAAAATTAACACAAAAGAGGATCACTTACTCTGTGAAATTTGGCCCCTACCATTATGGTACATACACATTTTGGGAAGCTGCATTTATTTTAGCTTAAAACTACCATCAGAAGTGCCTGGGTGGTGTAGTCAGTTAAGCATCCAACTCTTGGTTTGGGCTCAGGTGGTGATCTCAGGGTCGTGAAATCAAGCCCGGCATCAGGCTCTGCATTTAGTGAGAAGTCTACTTAAGACTTTCTGTCGCTCTCCCAGTACTCTCTCTCAAATAAGTGAATCTTAAAACAAAACAAGACTATTGTCCAGATACATTCAGGATCTTTGCCTAAGCTTATAAAACAGGAGTGTGTTAAAATTCAAATACGGTTTTAGTAAAAGACCTCAAGACTACTACATGAGAAATGCAGGAAAATGCCATTTATAAAAGAGATAATAGCAATGATTATCCAACTAAAACTGGCTTATTTCATAGGAATACTGAGGAAATTCATGACATACAGGTAGCCCCGAATGGAGGGTAACAATAGAAAATCAACAGAGACCAGAAATTAAGATATTCTTAAAAGTAGTTAAAATTTTCTTCGGATACAAGTTGTATGCCTCCTAAAATATTTAAATCAAACATTTTGTGAGGTCTTATTTATAAATATATATGGCAATTCTATGAAACCAAAATAATGAAACTGATTTTTTTCTTATCCAATAGAGAGAAGAGGTCTGTGTTTGTTGTTTTCATAATTTAACGTGACATTCAGGAATTTAAAAAATGTTTTAACTTGCATTGTTCTTCCTCTGACAACTTTTTGATGTAAGTCCAAATCTGCACCATTGTGATTTTAAAAATACAAAAAAGAAGAAAAGTAGAGAAAAGAAGAACAAGTATACAGAGTTCACAAATCATATAATTCAGACTTTTTAAAAAAGATTTTATTCACTTACTTGACAGAAAAAGACACAGCGAGAGAGGGAACACTAGCAGGGGCAGTGGGAGAAGGAGAAGCAGGCTTCCCCCGGAGCAGGGAGCCCAACAAGGGGCTTGATCCCAGGACGCTGGGATCATGACCTGAGCCGAAAGCAGACGCTTAACAATTGAGCCACCCAGGTGCCCCTATAATTCAGCTGTAAATCATGAAAAGATATCAAATTTCACACAGGACACAGAATCCACTGAAAGCATTTTGTTTTTAAGCCAGCGAATGTCAAGAGAAGGGATCCTAATAAGTATAGCTGATTCTTAGGGGGTTTAGTGCATAATATTTAAGACAACATCTTGTTAACTGAATTCATGTGACCAACGTATTTCCCACACATACTAGAAGCACATAATAATATTGGTAACAATAGCAACAACAAACAATAAGAACTGATTATCTGAAAAATGTTGTTTAAGTATTACATGTTTTAACTCAGATAAAGGTAAACACCATACTGTATACTATGGTAGTCAACCACATGTGGACATTCAATATGAAGTTTACATTAATTAAAATTAAATAAATTTGAAAATGCATCTCTTCAGTTGCACTAGCCACATTCCAAGTGCTCAATAGCCATGAATGACCAATGACCACTACGGAAAACACTGGAAACATTGTCATCATGTAAAGTTCTCTCAGCATTGTTTAGAACAATGTTGAAATATTTTGCTATAAATAACACAAACATAATCTCTAATCTCTACAAATCCAATAAGCACTAGAAATGGCCAATATCTAGAATAACAAATTTTAAATAAAACAAGTCATAATTATCTGAAAGAAAACTAGCAAATATGTGATCAAAAAGTACATATTTTCAGTGTTCTCTTGACATATAAATGTCAAATAACATTCTATTATACCATATCATCTATGCTATTCCTTTTTCTACATTTAGACGGCACCTTGAGGAAACTGTAAGAATTTGCTTTTCTCTATTAATTTTCTTGACCATCAATCATTTTTCACATATACTACACTAAGAACAAGATTCACGAATCCTTTAAATAATAATTTAAATAATGTGTTCAGCACATTAAGGGCATGTGCTTCAGGTAAACCAACAACTATATTCATGGCAACATCTTTTTCAATAAGTAGTCTTAAATTACATCTTAAAGATAAAAACAAGGGAAAACCCATACAAAGCTGTGACTCCCCCCTCCCCACCAAAAAATGCCCTTTAAGAATATATTTCACTGCCAAACCAATGACAGGTTTGTGAATCTTAATGGTATTCTGCTCTTCTTTGTATCAACTTACAAAATGCTTCCCATTTTATTGCTAATGTGTCTAGAAAACTAATCCCAGGGTTAATATCTAAAGTTATCATCAAATTCAATATCCTACTCTTTAAATAATTACAAGTGGAAAGGCACCACACTTCAGTGAGCACACACTTTGTGAAATTTCATTGAAACTAGATACATGCTATATCTTGAATTAAAGAACTCTATAACTATGAATCAGTTAAAACATGCGCAAAAATAAATAAGTAAATAAACAAACAAAATACTTAAGGACCCACTTAAAAATTCACACCGATTCATGTCATTAAATATCTAAGAGAGTGAAGTACTCTAAAGAGCACATTTTCTCCTCTAGAACATGGAACCAAAAATAAAGATCTTTTTACTTTTCTAAATTTTTATACATTTATTTATTTAAGTCTGGTTCTGGTTCCTGTCAAGATGACTTCCTTGAAGTTTTATATTTTTTCATAGTTGTGTTACTAATAAATCAGCTCAGGAAATTAACATAATTTTCTGCAGTCAGAATAATATAATTTGGGGTCAATAAAAATAAAAAGCCAGCATAAAAGATCAGAAATAGTAGTCCTAGTTTCTCTATCTAGTTCCCTCCCAATAGATACTAAGTAACCATTTATTGCCACCCATAAACTAATGGTTAAAGAGGAAAATAGTCACTGTGGGTAATTATAATTGCCATTAATTTGTTCAAGAAATATTTGTACATAAATATTACATTGAAATAAGTGAAAGAGACAGTGGAGAGTGAATAACAAACTATATCATGTAGCTTCTTCCCATGTGGAACTTCTATCCTGCCATATATGGGAACCTCAAAATTTTTCTCTACCTTGCTAGCATTCTAGTGCTAATATATATCTTTAAGCACATAAAGTAGGAAGTTGATAAAATGAAAAAAATATATATACAAACACATATATGTTAAATAAAGTGGACCAATAAAACTAAATGCAAGTTCTTTAAATATAATAAAAAATCCCTGATGAAACAACAGAAACAAAACAAATCTTTACTGAAGTAAATTAAAAGATTAAAATAAAAACCTCAGGAAATTAAGCAAAGAAAGATTACACACAAATAGCCTATGTCAGAAAGGGAAATGGTATTATCACTAGACTCTACAAACAGTGAGAAGGTAATGAATTGTAAAAAATAAAAACAAGAAGAAATAGGACAAAAATATCAAACTTTAGTGGAAATAAACAAATTCCTGGAAAATATAATTTTCTAAAACAAACATAAGAAGAAATAGAAAATATAAGCAGTCCTATAGCAAAGTAATTAATCTATACTTAGTAATCTTCCTTCAAACAAAGCTCTAAGTTCGTAAGATCCACTAGCAGATACTATAATACCATTAAGAAATAATGAAATTTATAAAACACTTCAAAAGAATAGGACAAGAGGTACCACTTCCCAACACATCTTAGGAGGACAGCATAATTTTGATACAAACTCTGACAGAGATACCACAAAAAAGGAAAATGTTAGGTCAGTATTATTCAAAAATACAAATGTGAAGTACTAAAACAAAACATACATGCAATGAACATATTACCATTATCATGTTTATTCCATTATTGTAGGTTTAACTTTAAAAACCTGTCATTAACAAAATGACAAAAAAAAAGCACATGATTTTTTTAATAGATGCAAAAAAGTATTGTGTAAACACAATTGTTTATAAATACTTACTTGAGACAGAGCAAGAGAGCAAACATGAGCAGGAAGGGTAGAGGGAGAGGGAAAGAGAATCTCAAGTGACTCCACACTAAGCACAGAGCATGGGGCTCAATCCCAGGACTCTGAGATTATAACCTGACTCAAAACCAAGAGTCAGCACTCAACAGATTGCAATACCCATGAGCCTCTGTACAATATGTGTTTATAATAAAAATATCTTAGGGCACCTGGGTGGCTCAGTGGGTTAAAGCCTCTGCCTTCGGCTCAGATCATGATCTCAGGGTCCTGGGATCGAGGCCTGCATTGGGCTCTCTGCTCAGCGGGGAACCTGCTTCCTCCTCTCTCTGCCTGCCTCTCAGCCTATTTGTGATCTCTCTCTCTCTGTCAAATTAATAAATAAAATCTTTAAAAAAAATATCTTAGGAAACTAAAAAGAGAACTTTCCTAATGTGATAAATGTGGCTACAAAAAACTGAGAACTATACTTAATAGTGGAATATTAATTTCAATATTATGTTAGGAATGAGTCACAAATGGCTACTATTACCATACCTTTCAAGATATTTAAACTATTTATTAGTAATCCTTGTGAGAAAATAAGACATGAAAAAAATGTTAAGTGATTTATTGGAAAGAAAAATAATACTGTCATCATTTATAGGTCATGTGTGTACAAAGAAAATTCAGAGTAATCTCCAGATTAACATTAATTACTGATTTAACAAATTTATCACGTGTAAGATTAATATACAATATCCAATTGAATATCTACAAATATCTAAACTAAAAAATTATTTTAAGCAAAACTATAATAAATTTAAAAATAAATATGCTAGAATAAATCTTGCAAAAGACATATACAATCTGAAATATTGAGATACTAAATGAGACACACAGATACAGTATTCAATTTTCCCAAAATTTATCTGTAAGGTCAGTAAAATCCCTATAAAATTTCTATCAGATGCCTAAGGCCTGAGAAGTTGATTCTAAAATTTATATGGAAATACAGTGGGGCAAATGTAGTCAAGAAACTGAAAAAATATGGTATGAGCATTTCTTTACTGGATATCATATATAAAGCTAGAATAATTAGCAAATGGTGTTTTGGCATAAAAATCGACCTACAGAACAATGAGGCAGACTAGAGACCCCAGAAACAGATACGCACATGTATGATCGATCGATCAATCGATCTATCACACATATACCTCATCTATCCATGTGGCACTGCACAACAGTACATAAAGAAAGGCATATCAATAATGGGTTGAAAATTTTGATTGCATTTAGAAAAATAAGTAAAACCTGACTCCCACTATATATTTTCCATGCAAATAAATTCTAGGTGGATTTTGATGTATAAAGGTGAACAATAATAACATAAAAAATAATAAACATCCTATACTGACCTAGAATATAAGATATGGAAAAATATGATAATTTTGTCCATGAAGGGAAAGACTTATTTAACAACCAAATAATTAAGAATAAAAGAGAAGACTGATAAATTGGACATTAAATTTAGAAATTTCTCTTCAATAAAATACACCATTAAGAGACAATAAAGAATAAATCACAAAGTAGAAGTTATTGCAACACATAAAAGCAACTTACATATCTAATGTATTTTAAAACCCTACAAAATTAGTAAGAAATATGCAAACAGAATTTATTCCAAATCCTTTCTATGAGGCCGGCATTGCCCTGTTACCAAAATTAGGTAAATACCAAAAAAGAGAACTACGGCTGAATATCTCTGATGAACATAGATGTAAAACCCTCAACAAAATATTAGCAAACCAAATCCAACAACACATTAAAAAAGTCATCACAATGACCCAGTGGGATTTATTTCAGGGATGCAAAGGTGGTTCAATATTCACAAATCAATCTATGTAATGCATCACTTTAACAAGAAAAAGGATAAAAAAATAATCATTTAAACAGACACAGAAAAAGCATCTGACCAAATTATAACACCCACTCATAAAAACTCTCAATAAAGTAGGTTTAGAGGGAACATGCCACAATATAATAAAGGTCAAAAAAATTAAAAACAAAACAAAAATGAAACACAAAAAACAAAACCATAATAAAGGTCATATATATAAAAAAACAACACAGCTGATATCAAACTCAAGAGTGAAAAACTGAGAGCATTTCCCCTAAGATCAGGAAGAGACAACAATGTCCACTCTCACCACTTGTATTAAACATAGTACTAGAAGTCCTAGGCACAGCAATCAGACAAGAAAAAGAAATAAAAGACATCCAAATTGGTAAGAAAGAAGTAAAACTTTCACTATTTGCTGAAAACATGACACTACAGAAAATCCTAATGACTCCACCAAGAAAATTACTAGCACTGATAAATTCACTAAGGTCACAGGATAAAAAATCAATATACAGAAACATGTTCCATTTCTACACACTAATAATGAAGTAGCATAAAGAGAAATTAAGAAAACAATCCCATTCACAACTCTACCAAAAATAATAAAATACCTAGGAATAAACTTAACCAAGGAGGTGAAAGATTTGTACTCTGAAAACATAAAACAATGATGAAAAAATTGATGATGACAAACAAATGGAAAGATATTCCAAGCTCATGGACTGGGAGAATGAATACTGTTAAAATGTCATACTACCCAATGCAATTGACAATTTAATGCCATCCCCATGAAAATACCTATAGCATGTTCCACAGAACTAGAACAGAGTTTTAGGACTCTTTGGAACCACAAAACACCCTGACTAGCCACAGTAATCTTTAAAAACAAGAATAATGGAGGTACCACAATCCCAGATTTCAAGATACACTACAAAGCTATAGTAACCCAAACAGTACGGTACTAGCACAAAAACAGGCATATAAGTAAATGGAACAGAATAGAGATCCCAGAAATAAACCCATGTGTTTATGGTCACTTATACTTCAACAAAGGTGGGAAGAATATGTAATGGTAAAAAAGACAGTCTTTTCAACAAATGGTGTTGGGAAAACTGTACAACTACATGCAAAAGAATCAAACTGGACCACTTTCTTTCACCATACACACAATAAACTCAAAATGCATTGAAGACCTAAATATGAGACCTGAAATCATAAAAATCTTAGAAAAGAACACACGCAATAATATCTCTGACATCAGCCATAGCAACATTTTTCTAGATATATCTCCTAAACCAAGGGAAACAAAAGCGAAGTATTGGGACTACATCAAAATAAAAAGCTCCTGCAAAGCAAAGGGAGAAATCAAGAAAACTAAAAGACAATCTATTGAATGGGAGAAGATATTTGTAAATGACGTCTATGATAAGGGGTTACTATCCAAAATATATAGAGAACTTACACAACTCAACACCAAAACCACAAATAATCTAAATTACAAATGGACAGAAGACATGTATAGATATTTCCTTAAAAAGACATACAGAGGAGTAGGAGCAAGATGGCAGAGGAGTAGGAGACCGATTATCATCAGGTCCCAGAAATTCACCCAGATAGTTATCAAACCATTTTTAACACCTACAAATTCTCCAGGAGATTGAAGAGAAGAAGAGCAGCAATTCTAGGAACAGAAAATCTACCATTTTCCAAAAGGTAGGACGTGCAGAGAAGTGAATCTGAAACAATGGGAAGATAGACCCTGGGGGAAGGAGCCAATTCCCTGCAAGTGAGAGAGCAATGGAGCACAAAATTGGAACTTTTAGAAGTTTGCTCCACTGAGGGAATTTGCCCCAGAGGCTAAGCGGGGGGGCAGTGAAGCCCTGGTGGGGACAGTGTGGTCTCTGGACCAACAGGGACACAAAAAGACCAGGGGTGTCTGAGAGTGACAGAGCTCCCAGGTATCAGAGAGGAGAAGCCGACTGGAGAGATGGAACAAAGCTGAGAAGGTGTCTCTCAGCTTAGTGTTACCTTGGGCCATGATCCAAAGCACCTTAGGGCCACTGCTCTTTGAGAGGGGATCCCACGGGTGGCAGACCTGGAGAGACCCCCTTCTTCCACCTCCAGGAGGAGCAGCGCGAGAGTGCGCTGCAGGAATCTACTGGGATTAGATTCTAAATGGGGCTGTGAGCCAGAGACCAGGGAGGCAGGAGGGACTGACTGCTTTTCTCTGAAGACGCACTGGGGAGTGAGGTCCCAAGCTCTAGGTTCCTCTGGGTCGGAGATTAGGAGGCCACCATTTTCATTCCCGTTCTCCAAAGCTGTACAGAAAGCATTCAGGGAACAAAAACTCCCGAGAGAGAATCCGAGCTGATTATTTAGCCTGGCCCCTGGCAAGGGCGGTGCAATTCCGCCTTGAGCAAAGACACTTGAGAATCACAGCAACAGGCCCCTCCCCCAGAAGATAAGCAAGAACATCCAGCCAAGACCAAGTTCACCAATCACTGAGAATTTTGGAACTCCAGAGCTAGGGGAAAGCAACACAGAGAATTCATGGCTTTTTTCACATGACACTTCATTCAAAGTTAAATTATTTGAATTCTTTTTTTCTTACTCTTTTCTTTTAAATTTTTTACTCTCTCCAATCAACGTTTTTTTGACTATTATATCTAATCCATACTTTTTAATCTTTTTAAAATTTTCATTTTTGTAGTAATATTTTATCCCTTCATTGTATTTATCCTTATTTTTTGGTATACATATAGGGTCTGTTCGTTTCACCAGTCTAACAGATATAGATAAAGATAGAGTCAGAGACAGAAATAGACAGAAATAGAAAATATAGATATAGGTATAGGGTTTTATTTTTTTCATGTTTGTTTGGTTGGTTTTTTGGTTTTTTTCTCTCTTTCTTCTCCCCCCAGTTTCGGGTCTCTTCTGATTAGGTTAGTGTATATTTTTCTGGGGCCATTGCTAACCTTTAGTATTTTGTTCTCTCATCCATCTATTCTTATCTGCATAAAATGCCAAGGCAGAAAAAATCGCCACAAAAAAAGGAACAAGAGGCAGTAAGGATGGCTAGGGACCTAACCAATGTGGGCATTAGTAATATGAAAGAACTAGAGTTCAGAATGACGATTATCAAGGTGCTGGCTGGGCTCGAAAAAAGCATGGAAGATAATAGAGAATCCCTTTCTAGAGAAATAAAATCCCTTTCTGGAGAAATAAAAGAACTAAAATCTAACCAAGTTGAAATTAAAAAAGCTATTAATGAGGTGCAATAAAAAATTGAGGCTCTTACTGCTAGGATAAATGATGCAGAAGATAGAATCAGTGATTTAGAAGACAAAATATCAGAGAATAAAGAGGAGGAAAAAGAGACAAACAACCACTGGACCATGAGGGGAGAATCTGAGAGATAAGTGATACCATAAGATGAAACAATATTAGAATAATTGGGATCCCAGAATAGGAAGAGAGTCAGAGGGGGCAGAAGGTATACTGGAGCAAATTATAGTACATAATTTCCCTAATTTGGTGAAGGGAACAAGCATCAAAATCCAGGAGACAGAGAACCACACTCAAAATCAATAAAAATAGGTCCACACCCTGGCATCTAATAGTAAAACTTACAAGTCTTAGTGACAAAGAGAAAATCATGAAAGCAGCTCGGGACAAGAGGTCCATAATATACAATGGTAGAAATATTAGACTGACAGAATACCTATCTACAGAGACCTGGCAGGCCAGAAAGAACTGGCATGATATATTCAGAGCACTAAATGAGAAAAATATGAAGCCAAGAATACTATATCCAGCTAGGCTGTCATTGAAAATAGAAAGAGATAAAAAGCTCCCAGGACAAACAAAAAATAAAGGAATTTGCAAACACCAAGCCAGTCCTACAGGAATATTGAAAGGGATCCTCTAAGCAAAGAGAGCCTAAAAGAAACATAAACCAGAAGAGACACAATATACAGTAACAGTCACATTATAGGTAATGCAATGGCTCTAAATTCATACCTCTCAATAGTAACCCTGAATGTAAATGGATTAAATGTCCCAACTAAAAGACACAGTGTATCAGAATGGATAAAAAAAATAAGACCCATTGATATGCTGTCTACAAGAAACTCATTTTATTATTATTATTATTATTATTGTTATTATTATTATTTGCCCCAGGGGTATTATTATTTGCCCCAGGGGTACAGGTCTGTGAATCATCAGGCTTACACCTTTCACAGCACTCACCATAGCACAAACTCTCCCCAATGTCCATAACCCAGCCACGCTATCCCTACCCTCTCACCCCCCAGTAACCCTAGTTTGTTTTGTGAGATTAGGAGTCTCTTATGGTTTGTCTCCTTCCCAATCCCATCTTGTTTCATTATTTTCCCCTCCCTACCCCACATGACCCCCCACCCTGCCCCTCAAGTTCCTCATATCAGAGAGATCATATGATAATTGTCTTTCTCTGACATATTTCGCTCAGCATAATACCCTCTAGTTCCATCCACATCATTGCAAATGGCAAGATCTCATTTCTATTGATAGCTGCATAGTATTCAATTGTATATATACACCACATCTTCTTTATCAATTCATCTGTTGATAGACATCTAGGTTCTTTCCATAGTTTGACTATTGTGGACATTGCTGCTATAAACAATCGGGTGCATGTGACCTGAGGATCACTACTTTGTATCTTTAGGGTAAATACCCAGTAGTGGGATTGCTGGGTCATAGGGTAGCTTTACATTCAAATTTTTGAGGAACCTCCATACTGTTTTCCACAGTGGCTACACGAGCTTGCATTCCCACCAACAGTGTAGGAGGGTTCCCCTTTCTCCACATCCTCACCAACATCTGTCATTTGCGGACTTGTTGATTTTAGCCATTCTGACTGGTGTGAGGTGGTATCTCACTGTGGTTTTGATTTGTATTTCCCTGATGCCAAGTGATGTTGAGCACAAGAAACTCATTTTAGACCCAAAGACACCTCCAGATTTAAAGTGAGGGGGTGGAAAACAATTTACCATACCAATGGACATCAAAAAGAAGCTGGAGTGGCAATCCCTGTATCAGATAAATTAGAATTTAAGCCAAAGACTATAATAAGAGATGAAAAAGGACACCATATCATTCTTAAAGTATCTATCCAACAAGAAGATCTAACAATTTTAAATATCTATGCCCCTAACAAGGGAGCAGGCAATTTTATAAACCAATTAATAACAAAATCAAAGAAACACATTGACAATAATACTTTAACACCCCCCCTTATTGAAATGGACAGATCATCAAAGCAAAAGATCAACAAGGAAATAAAGGCTTTAAATGACACACTGGACCACCTGGACATCACAGATATATTTAGAACATTCCACCCCAAAACAAAAGAATACACATTCTTCTCCAGTGCACATGGAACATTCTATAGAACAGATTATATCCCAGGTCACAAATCAGGTCTCAACTGATAACAAAATACTGGGATCATTCCCTGCATATTTTCAGACCATAATGCTCTGAAACTAGAACTCAATTACAAGAGGAAAGTTGGAAAGAACTTAAATACATGGAGGCTAAAGAACATCCAACTCATTTTATGAGGCCAGCACTACCTTGATCCCAAAACCAGGCAAAGACCCCATCAAAAAGGGAGAATTATAGACCAATATCCTTGATGAACACGGATGCTAACATTCTCACCAAAGTACTAGCCAATAAGATCCAGTGGTACATTAAAAGGGTTATCCACCATGATCAAGTGGGATTTATTCCTGGGCTGCAAGGTTGGTTCAACATCGGCAAATCAATCAATGTGATACAAGACATTAATAAAAGAAAAAACAAGAACCATATGATACTCTGAATAGATGCTAAAAAAGCATTTGACAAAGTACAGCATCCTTTCGTGATCAAAATTCTTCACAGTGTAGGCATAGAGGGTATATAACTCAATATTATTAAAGCCATCTATGAAAAATCCACAGAAAATATTATTCCCAATGGGAAAAAACTGAGAGCTTTTCCCCTAAGGTCCGGAACATGGCAGGGATGGCCACTGTCGCCACTGCTATTCATCATAGTACTAGAAGTCCTAGCCTCAGCAGTCAGACAACAAAAAGAAATAAAAGGCATCCAAATTGGTAAAGAAGAAGTCAACCTATCACTCTTTGCAAATGATATGATACTTTATGTGGAAAACCCAAAGGACTCCACTCCAAAACTGCTAGAACTCATATAGGAATTCAGTAAAGTGTCAGGATATAAAATCAATGCACAGGAATCAGTTGCATTTCTATATACCTACAACAAAACATAAGAAAGAGAAATTAGAAGTCAATCCCCTTTACAACTGCACCCAAAACACTAAGACATCTAGGAATAAACATAACGAAAGAGGCAAAGAATCTATACAAAGAAAACCAAAAAGTACTCATGAAAGAAATTGAGGGAGACACAAAGAAATGGGAAAACATTCCATGCTCATGGATTGGAAGAACAAATATTGTAAAAATGTCTATGCTACCTAGAGCAATCTGAACATTTAATGCAATCCCCATCAGAATACCAGCAATTTATTTCAAAGAAATTGAAATAATCCTAAAATTTATATAAAATCAGAAAAGACCCCGAAGAGCCAGAGGAATGTTGAAAAAGAAAACCAAAGTTGGGGAGATCACAATTCCAGACTTCAAGCTCTATTACAAAGCTGTAAGCATCAAGACAGTGTGGTACTGACACAAAAACAGTCAGATAGATCAGCGTAACAGAATAGAGAGCCCAGAAATGGACCCACAACTCTATGGTCAACTAGTCTTCAACACAGCAGGAAAGAATGTCCAATGGAAAAAAGACAGTCTCTTCAAAAAATGGTGTTGGGAAAACTGGACAGTCACATGCAGAAAAATGAAACTGGATCATTTCCTTACACCACACACAAAAATAAAATCAAAATGAATGAAAGAACTCAAAGTGAGACAGGAATGCATCAAAATCCTTGAGGAGAACACAGGCAGCAACCTCTCTGACCTCAGCCGCAGCAACTTCTTCCTAGGAACATCACCAAAGGCAAGGGAAGCAAGGGCAAAAATGAACTGTTGGGACTTCATCAAGATCAAAAGCTTTTGCACAGCAAAGGAAACAGTCAACAAAACCAAAAGACAACTGACAGAATGGGAGAAGATATTTGCAAATGACTTATCAGATAAGGGACTTGTACCCAAAATCTATAAAGAACTTACCAAACTCAACACCCATAGAACAAATAACCCAGTCAAGAAATGGACATGAGACATAAACAGACATTTTTCCAAAGACATCCAAATGGCCGACACATGAGAAAGTGCTCAACATCACTCGGCATCAGGGAAATACAAATCAAAACCTCAGTGAGATACCACCTCACACCAGCCAGAATGGCTAAAATTAACAAGTCGGGAAACGACAGATGTCGGCAAGGATACAGAGAAAGGGGAACCTTCCTACACTGTTGGTGGAAATGCAAGCTGGTACAGCCACTCTGGAAAACAGTATGGAGGTTCCTCAAAAAGTTGAAGATAGAGCTACCCTACGACCCAGCAGTCGCATTACTGGGTATTTACCCTTAAGATACAAATCCAGTGATATGCAGGGACACGTGTACCCAAATGTTTTTAGCAGCAATGTCCTTAATAGCCAAACTATGGAAAGAACCTAGATGTCCATCAACAGATGAATGGATAAAGATGATATGGTATATATATACAATGGAATACTATGAAGCCACTAAAAGAAATGAAATATTGCAGTTTCCAACAACATGGATGGAAATAGAGGGCATTATGCTAAGTGAAATAATTCCATCAGAGTAAGACAATTATCATATGATCTCTCTGATATGAGGAACTTGAGGGGCAGGGCATGGGGTTTTGGGGGGTAGGGAGGGAAAAAAATGAAACAAGAAGGTATTTGGGAAGGAGCCACCCATAAGAGACTCTTAATCTCATGAAACAAACTGAAGGTTACTGGGGGGTGAGACGGTAGGGATAGGGTGGCTGGATTACGGACACTGGGGAGGGTTTGTGCTATGGTGAATGCTGTGAAAGTTTTAAGCCTGATGATTCACAGACCTGTACCCCTGTGGCAAAATAATAATAATAATAATAACAATAATAATATTGGTACAGTCTTCTGAAAAATAGTATGGAGGCTCCTCAAAACGTTAAAAACTACTATATGATTCAGAAATTGCACTGCCAGATATATACCTGAAGGAAACAAAATCACTATCTCAAAGAGTTATCTGCACCTCTACGTTCATTCAGCATTATTTATAACAGCCACGACATGGAAATAACCTAAGTGTTCATCAAAGGATGAATGGATAAAGAAACTATGCTACACACACACACACACACACACACACACACACACAGGAGTATTATTTAGCCCTGAGAAATAAGAAAGTCCTGCCATTTGTAACAATAGGGATGGATCTTAAGGGTATTATGTCAAGTGACATAAGCCAGACAGAAAAAACAAACACTGAATGTTTCACTTATATGTGGAAAAAACAACCAAACAAACAAAAAAACCTCACAGAAACAAAGACAGATTGATGGTTGCAAGAAATGGGGTGTTGGGAATTTGGAGGTGGTGGAAAATAGGTAAAGGCAGTCAAAAAGTTCAAAATTCCACTTCTGAAAGGATGGCAGAGTAGAAGGATCCTAAGATCACCTGGCCCCAGAGACATACCTAGACAACAGCCACATCAGTGCATCCAACCCAGAAGATAAGCAAAACACAGACTTTCCAGGCAGAACGGATATTCCACAGTTAATCCTACAGAGGCAGACAGACCAGAAAGGGTAGACAGGGGAGAGATGCAGTCAGGAACCAAACTCCTAAGAACTAATCATAAAATGGAGGTACATTACCACACAAAAAAGGGAGAGGAGCAGATCCAACACTAGGTACCACAAACACAAGGGACCTGCACTGGAAAGACAAGTTCTCCTAACAACTAACTTTGACAGTGGGGCTTAACTTTGTGAGTTTTTATAACCAACAGGGTTTATACCTCGGTACTTTAAAAATTAGCAAGCTTGCTCTAGAAGAACTGCAGGGTAATAGGAAATGGAGTTCCAGACCTTAGAGATAAAGCATAACAAATAACACTGCCAAGAAAGAGCACAGAAACAATAGTCTGAAAAGTACCTGGAGTATAAAGAAGTAGATTTACAAATCTCAGAACTCATGCTGAAGGGGCCTTCTCCAAGAACAAAAGAGCTCACAAATGCCATCCCCCACATCCCCCCAGAGTAGAGAGCCAGACACCTTCAGGAAACAGTAAGAACATCATCCTCCTAACTTGCTAATGGCTTGGGTCCCGCAAACCTGCCCACCTCCCCACCCCTGAAATTCTCCTGCAGATTTTTCCCATGCAACCAGCCTACTCAGAAGTCCTTCCAAAGCAGGTCCTGCATATCTCACTCCTGCAAACAGCCCTGTAAGAGACAGCAACACTCAAAGGGATTCTTGCTGTAGGAAGAGAATATAAACACATATGAGTATATTGGGAGTCCTGGCACCCAAATCTCATAACTGACAGTACAAAGAGAGTGCCATGCCCATCAGTGCATCTGAAGCCCACATAGCATCTGGCTTAAGTTCTGGCCCCATTTACCAACAAATGCCTCTCAGGGGACAAGGCAGGGAGAGCACCCTGCAGTCCAGTGCTATTGCAACCCCAACAGAGAGAGGTTTCCTCTGGTCTGACTGTTGACACTGCATAAATACAAGCCCACAATGGCCCCAGACTGGTCTCCTAACTGGACAGGAACCAAACCATGCCCCAAATAGGCAAAGTGGGCCTCTGTAGCCTACTGGACTGAATGTAAACAAGGCTCAGCTACCACAGTAAGGCACATAAAACACACAGGAGACACTCCTGAAGCACCTAGTTCTGGTAAACAGGGGATACCATGGTACAAAGCACCATAGGAACTCTTCATCATCAACTCACTGCTTTAAGATCAGAAGACATAACTGATTTTCCTATTACACAGTAACAAACACAGAAAGTTAAACAAATGAGACTAAGGAATATGTCCCAAATGACAGAACAGGACTAAACAATAGTAAAAGAGCTAAATGAAATGGAGATAACCAATATACCTGATAGACAACTCAAAGTAATGGTCATAAAGATTCTTACTGGACTAGAGAAAAGAGTGGAAAATCTCAATGAGACATTCAACAAAGAGAGAAAACAAAGAACCAATCTGAGATTTAAAAAACTCAGTAGCAGAAATTTAAAATACACTAGAGAAAATCAACAGATTAGAAGAGAAAGAATGGATCAGTGAACTGGAAGACAGAGTAACAGAAAGGAACCAAGTTGAACAGCAAAAGGAAAAAAAGAATTAAAAAATGAGAGTAGGTTTAGGGAACTCAGCAACATCATCAAGCAAAAGAACATCTGCATCAAAGGGATCTCAAAGGGAAAAGAGACAGAATATGGGGCAGAACATTTATTTGAAGAAATAATAGCTGAAAATATCCCTAATCTAGGTAAGGAAAAAACACTCAGATCCAAAACATACAGACAACACATAACAAAACCAACCCAAGGAAGTCTACATCAAGATACATAATAATTAAAATGACAAAAAGTAGTGATAAAGAGGGAATTTTAAAAGCAGCCAGAGAAAAGAAAATAGTCACATACAAGGGAGACCCCATTAGACTATCAGCTGATTTTTCAGCAGAAACTTTGCAGGCCACAAGAGTGGCATGATAAATTAAAAGGGCTGAAAGGGAAAAAAGAAAAAAAGAGGAAAAAAAAAAGAAAAAAGTGCAACCAAGAATACTCTACCAAGGCTGTCATTCATAACACAAGGAGAAACAAAGAATTTCCCAAACAAAAAAGTTCATCACCACTAAATCAGCCTTGCAAAAACATTTAATTCTTTGAGTAGAAAGAAAAGGCCATGATCAGAAGTAAGAAAATCATGAAAATTCTTAACAGGTAAACACAAACAAGATAAAAGTTCTAGATTAATAATACATAAAACCAGTACAGACAGGAAAGCCCAAGTGTAGTAAAATCAATTCTATAGATAAAACTGGTCAGTGGATTCACAAAATAAAAGGATGTACAGTATGGCACTGTCTATATAAAAAGTGGTGGGGGACAGGGAGAGAGTAAAAATTTAGTACTTTTAGAATGGGTTCAAACTTAAGTGACTATCGACTTATTGTAAACTGCTATACACACAGGATGCTATATATCAATCTCACAATAATCACAAATGAAAACTCTGTAACAGATATGCAAACAATAGAGAAAAGGGAATCCAAGCATGTTACTAAAAACCAGCAAACCACAAGGGAAAAGAGCAAGAAAAGAAACAGGGAAGAACTATGCAAACAATCATAAGACAAATAATAAAAAGTCAATAAGTATATACCTACTGATAATTACTTTGAACGTAAATGAACTAAAAACTCCAATCAAAAGACATAGAGTAACAGGGTAACTGAACAGATAAAAAAAGAAGACCTAGGGGTACCTGGGTGGCTCAGTCAGCTGAGCATCTGACTCTTGGTTTCAGCTCAGGTCGTGATCTCAAGTCTCGCTCTGTGCTCAGTACCGAGTCTGCTTTCCCTCTCCCTCTGCTCTTCCCCCTGCTTTCTATCCCCTAATCTTAAAAAAAAAAAAAGGCAAGACAAGATCTGTGTATATGCTACCTATTAGACTCACTTCAGATGTAAAGACACATGCAGACTGGAAGCAAAGAGATGAAAAACATTTACCAAGCAAATGGAAATGAAGAGAAAGCTGGGTAATAGTACTTAATATCAGATAAAACAGACCTTAAGCAAAGACTAAGAAGAGATAAGGCACCACCCAATGGTAAAGGGGACAATCCAACAGGAGGATATAACAGTTTTAAATATTATGCACCCAACATGAAAGCACCTAATACATAAAGTAACTTAAAAAAATACAAAGGAAAAAACTGACAATAATATAATAATAGTAGGGACTTTAACACCCCCACTTACATCAATGGATAGATCATCCAGACAGAAAATCAATAAGGAAACAAAGGCTTTGAATGACACATTGGACTAGATGGATCTAACAGATATAATTGAGAACATCCCATCCAAAAACAACAGAATACACATTGTTTTCAAGGGAAGATGGGACATTCCCCAGAATAGATCACGTTAGGCCACAACACAAGCCTCAGAAAATTCAAAAGGACTGAAATCATATGCATCTTCTCTGACAATGATAGTATGAATGTATAAATCAATCACAAGAAAAAATCTGGTAAGAACACAAATACATGGAGGCTAAATAACAGGCTACTAAACAGCAAATGGGTCAACTGATGAATCAAAGAAAAATCAACAAATACATTGAAACAAACTGAAATGAAAACCCAACAGTCTAAAAATCTCTGGGATATAGCAAAATCTGTTCTAAAAGGAAGTTTATAGCAATACAGGTCTACTTCAAGAAGAAAAGTCTCCAACAGGCAACCTTACACCTAAAGAAGCAAGAAAACGAAAAACAAAGCCCAAAGGCAGTAGCAGAAACAAAATAATAAAGAAAGGGCAGAAATAAATGAAATAGAGGCTGAAAAAAACAAGAGAAGAGATCAATGAAAGCAGGTACTATTTTTTTTTCTTAAGTATCAAGAAAACTGATATACCTTCAGCCAGACTCATCCAGTGAGAGGACTCAATGTATAAAATCAGAAATGATGAGGAGAAATACTAACCAAAACTTCAGAAATACACAGGATTATAGAGATTATGAAAAATTATACACCAACAAATTGGACAACCTAGAAGAAATGGATAAATTCCTAGGAACATAAAACCTTCAAATCTGAATCAGGAAGAAATACAAAATTTGAACAGTCTGAATACCAGCGATGAAATTGAATCAGTAATCAAAAAAACTATCCCCCAAAAATATAAGGTGATGGAAAAATTCCAAATTCATTGGACAAGGCCAGCACTACCCTGATACCAAGACCAGTTAAAGACACTATGGGGCTGGGAGGGGGGGGGGTAGAGAGACAAAAAACAAAAAAACAAAACAAAACAAAACAACCCACAAAACTATAGACCAATATCTCTGATGAATATAAATGCAAAAATCCTCAACAAAATATTTCCAAACTGGAACCTACAATAAATTAAAAGAAAATCATTCACCACAAGGTAGTGAGATTTATTCCAGGGATACAAGTGTGGTTCTATATCCATAAATCAATCAATATGATATACCACATTAACAAAAGAGAGGATAAAAACCATATGATCATCTCCATAAATGCAGAAAAAGCATTTAGCAAAGTGTAACATCCATTCATGATAGAAACTCCTAACAAAATGAGTTTAGAGGAAACATATTTCAAGATAATAAAATGCCATATATGAAAAAACACGGCTAACATCAAATTCAATGAAAAACTGAGAGTGCGTCCTCTAAGATTAGGAGTAAGACACGATGTACACTCCTACCACTTTTATTCAATAGAGTACCAGAAGTCCTAGCCACAGCAATTAGACAAGGAAAAGAAATAAAAGGCACCCAAACTTATAACAAAGTAGAACTTTTACTACTTGCTGATGACATGATACTATCTACAGAAAACCCTAAAGACTCCACCAAAAAACTACTACACCTGATACATGAATTCAGTAAGGCAACAGGATACAAAGTTAACATATAGAAATCTATTGCACTTCTATACACTAATAATGAAGTGGCAGGGAAAAAATTAAGAAAATAATCCCATCTACAATTGTACCAAAAGTAATAAAATACTTATGAATAAACTTAACTGAGGATGTGGAAGATTTCTACTCTGAAAACTATAAAAACCTGATTAAAGAATTTGAAGATAACACAAATGGAAAGATATTCCAGTTCATGGAGTCACTGACTCCATGAACAAAAACTGCTAAAATATCCATACTACCCAAAGCAACCTACAGATTTGATGCAATCCATACGAAAATATCACCCATACTTTTCACAGAACTAGAACAAAGAAACCTAAATTGGATAGCCAAAGCAATCTTAAGAACGAAGAACAAAGCTAGAGGTATCATAACCCAAGATAAACAAAGCCACAGTACGCAAAACAGTATGGCACTGGCACAAAAACAGACACATAGATCAATAGAAAAGAATAGAGAACCTGGCAATAAATTCACCTGCTTATGGTCAATTAACCTAAGACAAAGGAGACAAGAATATACAATGAGGAAAAGATAGTCTCTTCAGTCTGTGGTGCTGGGGAACCTGGACAGTTACATGTAAAGAATGAAACTGAACTACTTTCTTGCACCGCACATAAATATAAACTCAAAATGGATTAAGGACCTAACTGTGAGATCTGAAACCATCAAATGCCTAGAAGAAAACAAAGACAGTAATTTCATTGAGATGAGCCACAGAAACTTTTTTCTAGATGTGTTTTCATGGGCATGGGAAACAAGCAAAATTAAACTATTGGAACTATATCAAAATAAAAAGTTTTTACACAGTGAAGGAAACCATCAACAAAACAAAAATGCAACCTACATAAACCCCATAAAGGGTTTATATCCAAACTACATAAAGAACTTATACCACTCAATACGTAAAACACAAAGAATCCAGTTTAAAAATGAGCAGAGGACCTGCATAGACATTTTTCCAAGGAAGATACACAGATGACCAACAGATACATGAAAAGATGCCCAATATCACTAATTATCAGGGAAATGATTAACAAAACTAGAATGAAATATCAACTCACACCTGTCAGAATGACTAAAATAACACAAGAAATAATGAGTGTTGGAGAGAACTGGAATAAAAGAAAACTTTGTGCACTGTAGGTGGGAATACGTATTGGTGCAGCCACTGTGGAAAATAGTATGGAGGTTCATCAAAAAAATAAAAATAGAATTACCATAGGAACCAATAATTCCACTACTGGAATTTACCCAAAGAAAATGAAAATACTAATTTGAAAAAACAGATGCACCCCTATATTTACAATACCCAAGATATTGGCAGCAACCCAAGTGTCTACCCATAGATGAATAAATAAGATGTGACTGATATAGATACACAGATACACACACAATGGAGTTTTACTTAGCTATAAAAAGGAATGAAATCTTGCTATTTGTGACAACACGGACAGATCTAGAGGGTATAATGCAAAGTGAAGTAAGCCAGAGGACGACAAACCAACTGATTTCACTCATACATGGAATTTAAGAAACAAAACAAACTTAACAAAGAAAAGAAGAGACAGAAGAAACAGACTATGATATACAGATGACTGGTAGTTACCAGACGGAGGTGACTGGGGGATTGGTAAATAGATAAAGGGGATTAAGTGTACACTATGTTGATGAGCACTGAGAAATGTACAGAATTGTTGAATAATTATATTGTATACTTGAAAGTAATGTAAAACTGTATGTTAACTACACTTTAAAATGAACTAAAATTGGGTGCCTGGGAGGCTCATCCAGTTAAGCATATTCCTTTGCTCAGGTCATGATCCTATAATCCCAGGATCCTGGGACCCGGCCTGTCTCTGGCTCCCTGCTCAGCAGGGAGTCTACTTCTCCCTCTCCCTCTGACCCTCCCCACCCCCAGTCATGCTCTCTCTCATGTGGTCTCTTTCAAATAAATAAAATCTTTTAAAAAAATGAAATGAAATTAAAATGTTATTTATTTCTAATGAAAGTAGGGGGGAAGAAAAGGTACCAACTTCCAGTTATAAGATGAGTAAGTTCTGGGGATAAAGTGCACAGCATGGTGACTATAGTTAATAACACTTTATAAAATATATTTAAAGTTGCTAAGAGAGTAAACATTAGGAGAACTCATCACAAGAAAAAAAAAGTGTTAACTGACAAATGTTAACTTATCATGGTGATCATTTCAAAATACATACACATGGCAAATCATATTATACAGTTTAATACAATATTATAGGTCACTATGTCTCAATAAACCTGGAAAAAACATAATTCTTGACTATAAAAAATAATTTGCATTACTGAATGTTAACAAGCATGAAAATCCAAATAAAATCAGCGATTTTCTAGGAAAATTCCGGTTACAAAAAACTGATTCAAGAGATGACTGAAAACCATGTAGTAACCATAGAGGAATTGAGAACTCAAAAGCACAAATGGCTTCCAAGAAAATTACAACAAATCTTCTAGGATCAGATTTCTGCACTACTTAAAATATTCTAAACCATCATTCCCCCTTTCCAATTATAATGCCCTCATCATACTGTTAACAAAACTGGAAGATGGCAAAAAAATATATAATTTTGACTCATGTCACATAAAAATTGACACAAAGAGCCTAAATTAAATTTTACCTACTATCAAGCAGGCCAATTAAGTTCTGATAAGAATTTGTATCTTAAGCAAAGACACATGAGAATGAAAGGTTGTTTAACTGAAAGAAGGTTGTTCAACTGAAACAGAAGCTGAGGCATCTGACAGGAAATGCCTGATGATTGTGACCTTATTCCTCTACTATCATATTCAAAGCAACTCTGCAAATACTTCACATGTTCTGGTTATTCCAATTTTCTTTACATGTGCAATCTCCCCAGTAATCTTTCCAATATATCCCTATGTCTTGCTTAAGTTGGTCACAATCAGTTTTAGTTGCTAATAACCAAAGAAAACCAAATTAAGCATAAATTAGGGCTTTCCTTAGTCAGCTGTAAGTGCCATAACAAAAATACTTTACAACAAGGTACCTTAAACCACAGAAATTCATTTCCACTTCTGAAGACTAGGAAGTTCAAGATCAAGGGGCTCACAAGGTAGGTTTCATTTTAAAGCCTCTGCTTTTGGCATGTAGGCAGCTGCCATCTCACTATGAGCTCACATAATCTCTCCCTTGCCTGAGAGGAGAAAGCAGGGGAAGTAGGCTCTCTGTTCTCTCCTGAGGGCACTAATCTCAACCACGTGGCTTCCACCTCACCTAAATCTCACTGTTTCCTAAAGGTCTCACCTCCAAATCCCATCAAATTATGGTTATAGCTTCAACAAGTGAATTTTGTTGGGCGCCTGGGTGGCTCAGTGGGTTAAAGCCGCTGCCTTCGGCTCAGGTCATGATCCCAGGGTCCTGGGATCGAGGCCCACATCGGGCTCTCTGCTCAGCAGGGAGCCTGCTTCCTCCTCTCTCCTCTCTCTCTGCGCCTGCCTCTCTGCCTACTTGTAATC